>JAFJYG010000413.1:0-45255 GCA_017366145.1 Cadophora sp. M221
GGATGTGAGGGGGAAGGTTAGGGAGAGGAGGGGAGAGGTTGAGGGGTTGCTTGTTGAGAAGAGGGGGGTGAGCAAGCAGATTGCCCTGGGTAGGAAATTGTTAGAGGTGGATGAGAGGTTGGAGGAATTGGAGGATAGGTTGATGGTTGCTTCGCTGGGAAAGACGGTTGATGGGACCGAGGAGGATTCGTGGAGTGATAGTGAAGATGAGGATGAAGATGATGAGGAACTCGCTGTGGATGGCGGTGGTGGTGGGACTAGTACTAAGAAGCTGCAACGTCTTATAGTTGATTGTCGACGAGTTGAGGCTCTGAACGAGAATATTGGCAAAGAGCATCCGTTCATCGTTGCTCAGCAGTCGAGAATCATACGCGTCAGGAACACCATTCTCTTGGATCTCAGCACAGCTCTCAAGCAAACGGCAGTCATGGGGGAGAGCGGGAAGACGAAATTGATCAAGATCTTGACCATATACCGGGAATTTGGGGCAGATGCAGAGGCGGTAAAGGTTCTGAAGGATCTCAAATCAAGGTAGCATTGACTTGATTTGAAGCATGGCGTTGGGGTTTGACAGGTACGGCGTCAGCAAAAGCATTCACGGCATTTGCATTTGATAAGACTGTGTAGAAGTAGAGCTACAGCCTCCACATGGAGACAAAAAGAAAATATGATACATCTAATATCTACAATCGTACATTTTATGATGTTGACAGGTCTTTGGGAGTAATCTCCGAATCCGCGGATCTGAACTCTCCATTGAGAGGAAAGCCTGGCGCATTCGTCGAACTCAACACCACCTCCACCAATTCCTTGTTGATCTTGTCGCTCAAGTTCGCCATATCCTTCTTCACAGCGTCAATGAAAGTCTTGATGTTCCTCTGCATCTCCTCTGGCGTGAACCCCAGTTGTCCAATCGCCATCCGCACAACACCCAATCGCTCTCTGTATTCTGCACCTCCAATCAAATCTTTCAACATCGCAGCTGGGTCCTTGACAACCGTTCCCAGCTTGGTACTCGGCATCAAGCCCTTGGGTCCAAGAAATCTACCCAAACCGGCCCTGTTCATCTTGTCCAGCGAATCTGTTTGGCAGATGCATCTGTCGAAATCGATCCGTCCATCCTTCACAGCCTCGAAAATATCGTCCTCTCCAACCAACGCGGCTCCTGCTGACAGAGCTTCCTTTGCGTACTTCGAATCCGGCGGGCAAATGACACATATCCGGACATCGGTCTTGACGGGATGTGGAAGCCGTAGTCGATTTCGTATCACAGGACCGTTCTTTAAGGACTTGAACTTTACGTGCATCTCGTATTTCACTGATGTTGGCTTCTGTCCAACCTCGAAAGCTCGTATATATCTGTATTCCATCAGTCGGGTCCATTTGATGAGCCGAAAGTATTTCAAACATACCGCATGGCATCGCAGAGCGAGAACTGATCCGCATCTCGTTGATCATATTGAATGTAGGTTGTCCGCGCCTTCTTCTTCTTCTTCACCTCCTCGCCCTTTTTCTTATTCTTCTGCGGGTTCGAGCCCGTTCCTTTCGGCTTGAGAATCTCCTTTTTCGAGACAGTCCTACTAGGCATGCCGGCTGCCACTGGGGCTGTTGTGCTGAGGAACCTAGCGGAGATGTTCACAGATGCTGGTCGACTCGAAGCTAAGCGTAAGCTGCTCAATTGAGCCAGACACGGTCTCGCTGTCGCCATGGTGAGGATGTTGATGGCTGTTCTGCTGTCGCTCCAAGGTCGAGGATCGAGAGTCGAGATATAAATTCTGGCTCCACAGCCATCCATTTCGGCTCTAGCGTCAACACCCCTGCGCTCCAGCACTGCACGCACGGCACGACTGATTTGACTCAGAACGAAACCCCACCAAATTTATTCGAGCACACGAACCCCTCCATCTGCATCGCCATCGTCCTCTATTTGTTCACACCACTCGCCACCCGCCAAATATGAAGCCGCAGGAGGTATCGCAGCTTGCTGCCAGTCTGGCACCATTGGATTTCAAGGTCGTTGAGCCTCATCTTGCCGCTCTTGATAAACATCTCACGCTCCGAACCTATGTTGAGGGGTACTCGCTCGGCCAACCTGATACCGACATTTGGATTGCCATTCGAACAAACAGAGTCGCGGCCGCCGCTTTGAAGAGAGGAACTCTAGTCAATGTTGGAAGATGGTTCAGCTACATTGAACAGACCCACCCAGAGATCCAGCAGGAGATCAAGGCGAAAGATGAGGCCGAAAAGGCAAAGAAGGCTACTCAAAGTAGGGCGGGTGCAAGCTACAATATGGCTCTGCAAGACGTCGAGAAGGGCGTGGTTACCAGATTCCCACCCGAGCCATCGTAAGGAACTATACTCAAGTTCGTGTTGCTATTTACTAATTCGAGGTAGCGGATACCTGCATATTGGGCACATCAAGGCTGCACTTCTGAATGACTACTTCGCACACGAGCTATACAAAGGCACTTTACTCCTACGGTTCGACGATACCAACCCCTCGAAAGAGAAGCAGGAATATCAAGACTCGATTGTGGAGGATCTCAAGATGGTTGGAATCAAGCCGGACAAGACAAGCTTCACCAGTGACTATCTCGAGGAGCTCTACCAATATGGCATTCGTATGATTAAGGAGGGACATGCCTATGCAGATGACACAGACCAGGAGACCATGCGCGCCGAGAGAATGGATGGGATTGCAAGCAAGAACCGCGACAAGAGTGTCGAGGACAACTTGGCCATTTTCGAGAGTATGAAGGAGGGAAGCGATATTGGACGGAAATACTGCATTCGTGCTAAGATGTCAGTTGACAATCCAAACAAAGCAATGCGCGATCCAGTTATCTACCGCTGCAATGTGGACACACCTCACCATCGAACCGGCACGGCTTGGAAGATGTACCCTACCTACGACTTTGCTTGCCCTATTGTTGACTCGATGGAAGGCGTTACCCATGCCCTAAGAACCACTGAGTATACCGACCGAAATCCTCAATACCAATGGTTCCTCGATACACTCAAACTCCGTCAAGTTCACATGTGGGATTTCGCAAGAATGAACTTCATTCGAACCGTTCTCTCGAAGCGAAAGTTGACAAAGTTGGTTGACTCCGGAACCGTCTGGGGCTGGGACGATCCTCGTATGCCTACAATCCGAGGAGTGCTCAGGCATGGAATGACCATTTCAGCACTTCGAGATTTTATTTTGAAGCAGGGGCCAAGTCGAAACATTGTGGTAATGGATTGGACGAATTTCTGGGCTTCAAACAAGAAGGAGATCGATCCTGTTGCACCACGACACACTGGTGTTGCTGAGAAAGATGCAGTGAAGGCTACACTCACCAATGGGCCAGAGAAGGCATATACTGAAGATAAGGCCAAACACGCCAAGAACCCTGCGGTTGGCACTAAGAAAGTAGCATTCAGCAAGCACTTGATTCTAGACCAGGAGGATGTGAAGCTTTTTAAGGAAGGCGAGGAAATCACACTTATGGGCTGGGGTAATGCCTTCGTCCGGAAGATCAATGGTTCCAGTCCCATCACAGATATCGAGCTCGAGCTCCATCTCGAGGGTGATTTCAAGAAGACCGAGAAGAAAGTCACTTGGCTATCTACAGATGGACAAGATTTGGTCAAAGCCGAGGTGTGGGAGTTTGACCATCTATTCACCAAGGACAAGCTGGAGGAAGAGGATAACTGGGAGGATTTTGTCAACAAGGATTCCGCAACGATGGTTCCCCAACTCTGTGATGAAAATGTGAAGGATTTGAAGGAGGGTGATATCATCCAACTTGAGCGGAAGGGATTCTATAGAGTTGATAAACCAGCTGCGGCTGGCAAACCTGTAGTCTTGTTCGGTATTCCAACTGGAAAGACGAAGTAGACGTAAAAGCGTTTTAATGCGTACGACTTAGACGGTCTGCAATGAATGATTTATGATGCATGCCTAAAGTCAATCATTTCGTGATTTCCATTCGTCTTCCGGGCAGACGTAGCAGTCCCCGAATCGATTTTGGATTTCTAAAAGATTCCTACTTCTTCCTTCTCCACCGCTCATCAGTTCGACACAACATGGCTGATTTCAAGCTCATCCTAAAAGAGAAGTCAGTCTCCAAATCCTCACTATCAAGCTCACATATACTGACCTCTAGATCACCCGGCTGAATAAGCCCTCTCACACCCTCACTCCTCAACCTCGAATGCCCCCTCACAAACTCCCTATATTCCGGTGCCCCAGGCCTAACCACATTATCCGCAACAACCACTGCACCCTTCTTCAACAGTCCCAACTCCTCGACCACCTTGAAATCCTCCACATACAATTTCTCCACATGATCCAGAAACAACATACCAACACCACCCAACTTGCCCTCATCCTTCAAATTCTTCAACACGACATTCGCCGTCCCAACAACAACAGTAACAATATCGCTTAACCCGGCCAACTCAATAAACTGCCTCGCTATCTCTCCGAATTCCTCCGAGATCTCAATACTCCACAAACGCAGCTGTTGACGGCGTTCAGTCTCTGATACAGGCCGAGAATCACGAGCGCGACGCATAGCGTCCGCGAATAAAATCGCAGAATACCCCAAATACCCACCGATTTCCACCAAGACATTGGGTTTCTCCTTTTCGATCAAGGAGGAGAGGATAGAGGCTTTGTGGGGTCCGATGCTGATTAGGAAGTCGTGCGTGGATGAGAATTCGTCCATTGCTGCTAGCAGCGCCGAGGGAGAGTTCTTGAGTTTGGGGAGGGTGAGGGAGTTGAGAATTGAGGCTAGGAGTGCTTGCTCGCGACCATCGTGGGACTGCGGAGTTGTTAGCTGGGAGGTAATTGGGGTGCGTGAGAGGGAGGGAAGAGGAGAAGAGAGCTACTTCGATGCCTGTTTCTATTGGCTTCTTGAGGGAGGGGTATTTTGCTATCATAGCTGCGATTTCTGGAGAGTGGTCCATGATGAATGTTGAGTAGATCTCTAAAATACGGTTGCGAGGATGTCAGAGACTCAAGAGCAGGTTCTTCTAGAAACTGATTGGGGATTGGCAAGCCCTTATATACTCAAGGCACCACCAGCCCAGCACCACACCATCGGTCCAAATCGACGAATCCAATGCTTACAAAAAACAGCCCCAAAGTGGGATATGCAGCATGGAATTTACCTGTGTCACCTTCTTGAAGCAGCATAGTGCTGACGTGTACCTTGGCTTAGGACAATGAGATTGTAGAACACGAAAACTGAACTGCTTGGGCGGTCAAATGTGTATTTGGGATGCGATGATTTCGCAATCGTAGTGCAAGGCCTATGGAATATATCTAGACACATCCACGCAATATTCAGTTTATCATTGATTTGATTTGTGATCGGGGTGCATCGTCTAGACCTCTGGAGTTGTTCCCGGACTGGACCGTTCTGGTTTGTTTGTTGCTTTGAGATTCAGGGGCTCGCTTGTTGAAGCGAGAATTTTGTTTGCCAAGGGCGAGCACCGAGTTCTGGGACTACATAGGATGCAACCACGCGCCTAAACGACGAGGCATTAAATTGGCGAGGATGCAGATGTTTAATGCATATATCTAGATGCTTACTTTCATCAGAGAGCTCTTATTCAAAAGTCTTGGGGACAAAGGCATGCTCTAGTTCAAGGCAAAGGGAATTAATCAGCTGCCACTTACCTTTCGAAACCACCCCGAAACTGTATAGAAAAAGTACAAAATCATTGCAAGAGATGATTTGACTTCGAAAAATACCTGATGGATGACACAAAGGCAGCGACGCGGGCCATCTTTGGCTCCATAGTGACAGCAAAGAAATGCAAAGCTGGAACCGCCGCCCGAAGTGCGATCAAGTTGGCTTATCGAGAGACTCAGAGGTCGCTATCTATTACATCTTTGTGTTTGTATATACTTCTAAGAAGAACGTGAAGCTAGCAGAGGAGGATAAAGTGAGGGATGAAGCGGCTGCTGAGGAATTCAAATGGTAGAGAAGCTACGAAGGGATGAAGATTCTTGGGACTGGATCTGTGTGGATGCTGGGACGTGGGAACCCGGAAAGAAATCTGTCTTAAATATAACGGGTTACATTGTTAAGAATGATTCGGGAGCCTAGCCAGCTGCGTACGTTGAGCGGCTGAAATCCTGGCCGCATGAGAGCAGATGATACCCACTCCATCTAATCCTGAAAAAAAAAAAGATACTATCCTGTTTTCCAAGACTACCCGCTATATGCCTCCATTTCCCTACCTGAGCATAATAAGCTCGCTTCACAGATTTCTATTTCCAACCACAACCTGCTCGTCCACACCACTCTGGGCCGTGTTCTCAAGCTCCTCATCACTCAAGATCGTATGGTCGCGTTCTGGATCCGATAGAAGTCTTCCGAACAATTCGTCTATCTCTTCTAGAGTTCTGCCTTTGGTTTCCGGGAAATACAAGGCAAGAATCTACTCAAGATGTTAGCATTCGATGTAGAGAATAATGCAGGATTTGGCGGTCAGCCAGCAACTATCGCAATACTCACGATGAATGATACGATGTTTATGGAGAAGAATATGAAGTAAGTCTTAGACTTGATTCTGTCGATGGCGACTGGAAAGTACTGGCCTACGGCTATTGATCCGATTGCCCCGGCACTTGCTGAGATGCTGATGCCTGTCG
Source organism: Cadophora sp. M221 (assembly GCA_017366145.1). Taxonomy (NCBI): domain Eukaryota; kingdom Fungi; phylum Ascomycota; class Leotiomycetes; order Helotiales; family Ploettnerulaceae; genus Cadophora; species Cadophora sp. M221. The sequence continues at coordinate 6,656 of JAFJYG010000413.1, forward strand.
CCCGGACATGAGTGGGAAATATCTAAGATTATCAGCAAAGTTCGTTTGGGGCGAGGACGCCGTATACTTCGGTTCCATAAACCCATGCATTAGGTCCAAATCCGATGGAGTAACCAAAGGAGAAGAAAAATATGAATACGATGCAGGCGTAGTCTGAAGCTCTGTTCGTATTACCTGGGTATACAAGTGGCAATGCACCGTTGATCTGGGATTATTAGCGCAAGAAAACAGCACTGGATAACCAGGAAGATGAACACATACCAGCATAGAGACAGACATTATAAAGGAGCCTAGCAGCAAGGTCCTCCTTCTTCCAAGCTTATCGATAATTAGCATCTCAATCACCGAGCATCCAATCTTCAAAGTACTTTCAATCCCACCAGCCATTAGACTCAGATCCTTTGACAAACCTAGCGCGAGAAAAACTGTAGGCAGATAGTATTTGATAGCTGTTGCTCCACACATCTGCGCCACAAATTGCAACACTGCTCCACGCCAAAGACGCGCAAATAGGTTTCTGTCCGAGAAAAGGACGTGCCACGGTGCTTCTTCAATGGTGTTGTGTAGTTCAACATTCTCCTTGATATCGTTTAGCTCCTGGGATATTGCTTCGGGACTTTCGTTGCATCCGCGAAGGTACTGAAGGGATCTTTGTGCATCGAGTGGTCGATTTTGTTCGAAAAGCCAACGAGGTCTGAAGTTGATTAAAGTTAGACAGGAATGGAGGATAGTACTTTAGACTTTAGGGGTAGTCCTACGTTTCTGGAACAAATGGAAGCCCGATGACAAAGAACAGAGCTGGAATAAACTGAAGGGAAACCGCTAAGCGCCAACCATGAGCAAGTCCTGTTGGTGTGTTCCAATGCGAAACACCATATCCAACCCTACATCAAGATTACGTTAAAAAATATTCCAAAGTAACTCTTTACGAGTCTGTCTTACCAAAAAGCTGTAGCTAGACCGCTGACCATGCCGATGTGGTTCATCACAACCAGACCTCCTCTCCTCTTCGCTGGGGCTATTTCACTTCCCAAAGATTAGCCTCTAACTCGCACTCAGCGGTACTGATCGTAAAAGCTACCCACCTCTGATACAACGGCACAGAGGTAGAAATGATGGCATTTCCAAACCCGGAAATGATCCTTCCAATGACCATCATCGCCAACGCAGGCTTTCCATGAGCTCCTACCTGCACTGCTCCTCCTATACAGGTAACGACCGTACCCGCAAGAGCTGCATATCTTCGTCCGAGTTTATCACTTGCCATCCCTGAGATGAAGACATAGCTTGTCCAAGTTCCAAGATAGTAGATAGCTGTGACCAGACCTTTCTGAGCAGCACTTGGTTTGTGGAGAGCCTTAATGAAGCCAGAGTTGACGTATATTGGAGCAATGATTCCAATGTTATATCTGCGGCAATTATGAGTCTATGATTCGGGACAGGATTTGATTTCTGCTGGAGAAACAGGTGAGACTGAGGCGGGGTGCAAGAAAACTTACCCCCAAAGGAATGACCCGAGGGCAAAGAAGACGCATAGAGCCACCAGCCGCCTGGTATCCTTACTTGGCAACATACTAGCTGTCATTTTGGTGGACTTCCCGCGTTGAGGATGAGGTTTAAAATGGAGGACGGGACCAGAGTGCGTTAAGATACAAGGGGAGCGCGACTAGTTCTCATTTCCTACAAGTAATAAACCCCTGTAGCTACATGAGTTTCGTGCGACCTCTTGACCTTCGTCTCATAAAGTCGATGCTGCTTTGTTTTAGCGCAAGTAATGATTTCTGCAGGCTTTTTCGTCGGGAAGGGAAGATCACTTTTCTATCAGGAATTGTTCAGGGTGGGGTCAACCGCACATGATGGCCATCAAGCCAATTATCAATCCTTCAAGAGGCCAGAAGCGGCACCGGAGTCCAAATCACCGACTGGTAGCACACAATGTAACATGAATTCTGCAGCTGGCTCTGAGACTCAGCTCCCCGCTTCTGAGTCCAGGCTTGACCAATTCACTGTCCACAACCAATGAAAGAACGGTCTGCAATCATCACCAAATCTACAGGGTCTAACTAGCGTCCAGGCAGTGCGACTTCAAAGACCAATGCACTACTGAGGCTTGAAAAGTATCTAGGGACTGGGCTTCGATAAAAATGTGGATATACCAGATTTTTGCAACGCTATGCAAATGTTAAACCCCAACGTTTGGACGGCAGTAACAAGTTCAAACGTAGGATCCCGAGAGCCATCTGCAAAGAAAAACAAATTTTGGCGACCCGCGGAACTCGCCAACAGGGGAGACCTGCACTAGTACAACATGGCGAGGTTTCACTGGACCATGATAGGCATGTGAGGATGTGCGCTTGACTATGGTGTGGACATGCTCACAAGAGTCGTGAGAATATCCACCACTAAAGCAAGTCAGACAGGTTCCTGGATGACCTGAAGATAATGATTCAACGTACACGAAAGAACGATATGCAATCCAGAACCAGAACACAGAAAGCGAAATCCCGAAGTGTTGAAAGAATACCTGGATGAGTTTGGCCAAAACTATTCACCTACTCCTAATAATGTATGGAGTGGAAGTTGTCACTTTAGCTGTTAGTGTCTGCCCCTACAAATCATAATTGTTGTTCGAGGTGTCCTGTGAGTCGCTTAGACGACTCAAGGTGGATGTTGACTTCCGGATATAACTCAAAAAGAAAATAGACAACCAAGCTACTGAATAAACCATAGATGTGTCCAAGATTGTACAGCTTCAATTCTCCTTCACTTAAAGCGATGTCTGAACTGATCTGTTCATCTTGTTGGATAGGATAGGCGACAGTGATGTCAAATTCTTGCCGATTGGATGAACCCTGGTAAAAGAGGTGTCCAGCCAAACATTGGAGGCAACTAAAGCTCTCCAGTTGCTTCCATACTGGTTTATGTAACTGTAAATGCCATCTGGCCGGTAGAGCTCCTTGAAGATCATATACTGTCCACTCACGACGAACTAGCCACCAATAAGAATTCCAGATATGGGAGCGAGCTGCCAAGGTTAGTGGTCATGTTTCGAGAAGGAGTTTAGCTTCAAACTCACATATAGAAGGAACTCACCCAAATGGTGTAGCCGAAAATGAAGCTCAAGAGACCAGCAGTGGAGATTAGTACGTTCCAAGGAGTGGGTTGAAGAGTGTCCTCTACCCACTTTTGAATATCCGGCCGTATATAAGTGTCGGCCGAGCTTGTATCTAATCCATCCTTCAATAGCCGGGTTCGGTTCAGTAGAATCCGTGGATAACCTCATCCAAACCCTCTTGCGGACTTTCCTCATCCTCACCTCGTTTCGCCTCAAGTCCTCACCTTGCTTGTTACCTTCAACACGTGAAACAATGCCTTCTGTTGCTTTGAGATCGTCATCATCTCTAATAATCCAGCCACTCACCGCTGATCGAACGAAGAAATCTCTCATTGGTGCTGAAGTTGTGATAAGTCCTGGGTATCCACGTGTGATAAGTCCCCACCCCACCATTTGGGCCACCCCCTCATTCGGGCCACCTGTCACAATTCAGCCTAGGAGCCTTGCGCCCCTAGGAGGAACGTCCTGGGAGCCTTAGGCTCCTAAGCAGGGGGTGTTAGGAGACCTTAGGCTCAGGGAGTGACCCGTCCCTAGAAGAAGTCTTCTAGGAGCAGGGTACTCTTAGGAGAACTTCACACCTAGGATCTCATAGTTATCGTAGTACTTTTTCTTATTATGTAATCTTAGTACTAAGGTTTTGAACGCGAATTCTTGCGATTAGGGTTATGTGATAGGCAAGACCGCTAGACTAAGCTTGCACCTGGAATCGAAGTTTTATATAAATAAAGTAGTTTCCTAGGTAATAGAGCTTTGTGCTTCAATTCGTATAGTAAGTTTATTTTATAATTTACTACTACTTGTAATATTTTTATTTTTATAAAAAATCGAATTGTTTTATGACTTTACTTTATAGCTAATATTAATCAACGAGCTTATACGTATAGTACTCGCGAACCGCAAGAACGTTACACTTTGAGCACTTCACTTGAAGTATTATTACTCGAAATAGCCCTCGCTACGCTCGCCCTAGCAGGTAGTAATATTAGAACTCTTAAGAAAAAGAAGGTTAAAAAGCTTAGGGTTTTAAGAGTTTAGTTTTTGAATACTTATTATAAAAATTACAATAAACTTAAATAATTTGTGCTTTAATACAATACTTACTTTGCTTTTAATGCTTATAAGTTTGAAACTAAATTTCTTAAGGTTTTATAAATATATTCATATCTTCGCAATACTACTACTTATTAGATTAAACTAGCCTTAATTAATTTTCTTGTTAACTAATTGGCTACTAATAATTGCTTTATTATAATAGCTAAAAAAAAGCAAAGTTATTTTTAAAATAATTATTAAGTTTGCTACTACTATTAAAGAAATCTTTAAAGACTTAAATAAAGAAAAGTAAGCTAAGAATTTATTAAAAAAGAATTATTTACGACTGCACTATTAGGTTCAACCGCTACGCTATGCGCTTGAATTAAACCAACGAAGCCTTGAGGGCCTAATACTACAAGGGCCTTAAGAACAATATTAAGAACGAGCTCTCTTAAATAACGAAAGCCACTTCGTTAAATAAATTAATTAAAAATACTATTAACGTTGATAAGCGAATCCTAAAACAATAATGAGAAGAGGGGGGATACTTCGCCTCTACTTAGAATCGCAAGTTAGATTTTTTTTCGAATCATGAGAAACGATAAGGCTTGTATTAACCTAGTGAAGGAAAAAGAGACAATTAGGGAAGTCATTAGATGAATGAAGCCGAGCGAGGCAAAGGGGGGCAAACGCAGAAATAGGCTGAGAAGCAGAAGCAACGGGAGAAGGGCCTGTACTACACTTGTGGCAAGCCAGGACACCTTGCCTAAGACTGTTCTTAGAAGAAAGCGGGTGGGCCGCAGCCGCGCTAGATTGGACTGGTCGAGCGAGAACTCGAGTATTGAAAGGCCGCCGTCGCCGAATGGAATTCGCAGGTAATTCTTTGCAACGAAAGCTAAGTGGGATTTTCTAATGAGAAGTAGGCTTTCGACAACGAAGAAGTTAAGTTATTAGACTTGAAGCAAAAGAGTTAGATTCTCTTAAGCAAAGCTATGAATAATTACAATTATAATGCGCTATTATTTCTAAATGAGATTTAAACTTTTAGTAGCTTTGCTAATAATTAAAGAATATGACATTAAGAAAGCCTAACTCTTAGAAGTAAATTATACTTTATTAAAGTTAATTAAATTTATAATTACTTAGGATATTTAAAAAAGTATATTATTACTTATTAAGACTTTAAGATTATAGTTTTTTGAGAAAATATTAAGAACATTAAGGTAAGACTAAAATATTATATAGTTAACTTACTAAAAGCAAAGAAACTTTTTATTGTCACGAATCGACCTAGGAGCCTTAGGCTCTTAGGAGGAATAACCTAGGGCCCAGGGGCTCCTAGGCGAAAGGTGCTAGGAAACCATAGGTGTTACGGTTCGAGGAATCACGTGGGTCTTAGCCCTGAGGCTCGGCAGCTTGGCTGCACAAAGAAGCCAAGACCGGTCACGTGAGGGATCCAAGGGATTCAGGAATTCAAGGATCTCATTGAATCATAGCTTTATATAAACAAAGTAGTTTCTTAGGTAGTAGAGCTTTGTGCTTAAATTCATATAGAAAGTTTATCTTACAGTTTATTATTACTTATAATGTTTTTATTTTTATAAAAAACTAAATTGTCTTGTGATTTTACTTCATAGCTAATACCAACCTAATAAGCTTGTACGCACAGTACTCGTGAATAGTAGGAATGTTACACTTTAAGCACTTCACTTGAAGTATTGTTATTTCGAAATGGCCCTCACTACCTTCGCAATAGAAAGCATCGTTAGAACCTCAAACGATAAGAGCAAAAAGCCTAAGACCCCAAGGGTTCAGTTTTCAAATACTTATCATAAAGATTATAATAAACTTAAATAGTTTATACTTTAGTATAGCACTTACTTTGCCTTTAATACTCACAAATTCAAAACCAAATTTCTTAGGGTTTTGTAAATATTCTTATACCTTCGCAATACCGCGGCTTACTAGATTAAGCCGGCTTTGACCGACTTTCTTATCAATTAATCGGCTACTAATAATTGCTCTACGACAATGGCTAAGAAAAACAAAGTCATCTTTAAAACCGTTGCTAAGTTTACTACTACTATTAAGGGGATCTTTGAAGACTTAAATGAAAAGAAGCAAGTCGAGAAGCACTTATTAGAAATCCATCAAAAGAAAACAGTTTACAACTACACCGCTAAGTTTAATTGCTATGCAATGCGCTTGGAATGAATCAATGGAGCCTTACGGGCCTAGTACTATAAGGGCCTTAAGGACAACATTAAGAACAAGCTCTTTTAGATAAAAAAAACTATTATCTTAAATAAGCTAATTAAAAACGCTATTAATATTAACAAGCAAATTTTGAAACATTAGCGCGAAAATGAAGGCTACTTTGCTCCCACTCAAAATCGTAGGCCAGAGTTTTCCTCGTTACACAAGAAACAATAAGGTTTGTATTAATAAAACAATAAGAAAAGAAATGATTAAGAAAACCATTAAATAAACGAAGCCAAAAGAAAAAGCAAACAAATAAAAAAAAAAACAAAAGAAACAAGAATAGCGCGAGAAAAGTTTGTGCTATAATTGTAGTAAGCTAAAACACCTCGCTTAAGATTGCTCTTAAAAGAAATCGAGTGGGTCGCCTCAACGCTAAGTGGGACTAGCTAAGCGAGAACCCAAGTATTAAGAGGCCGCTGCCGCCGAATGAGATTTGCAAGTGACTTTTTGCAACAAAGACTATGCGAAACTCTTTAACAAGAAATGAGCCCTTAATAACAAAAAAGTCAAGTTATTGAACTTAAAGCAAAAGAGTTAGGTTCTTTGAAATAAAAATATAAATATTCATAGTTATAACTTGCTATTATTTTTAAATAAAATTTGAACTCTTAGTAGCTTTGCTAATAGCTAAAGAGTATAGCACTAAGAGAAGTTAACTTTTGAAAATAAGTTGTACTTTACCAAAGTTAATTAAACTCACAATCGCTTAAAATATTTAAAGAAATGTGTTGTTATTTATTAAGACTTTAAGATTATAATTTTTTAAGAAAATAGTTAGAATATTAAAAACAAGTTAAAACGTTATGTAATCAACTTGCGAAAAGAAAAGAAGCTTTATGTGCTGAAATCATTAAATAATTATCTTTGAGTTAAGAACACGTGGGAAGTTCTACAAGAAACTAAGAATGAGCGCTACTAGAAAAAAAACAATAGCCTTACGAACTAATATTAATTCATTGTATAAAGGTTAATAAAATCTAAGAACTAATAGTTTTCGAAGAGGAAACGCCTTACACCTTAATTAGCTATAATAATAAGTTGCAACGTTAGATAAATAAAACCACGAGAAAAATCGTTGAAAAACAATAATAATGTGCTACTATGACACTAAGACGCCTGAAGCTAGCGGCAACGAGAAAGGCAAACTAGCTAATCTTCATCGTCTTCTTAGCCGGCATCAAGACCAAGGCATTGGTTGACTTAAAAGCCATGGGACGCTTTATGAGCCCAGCTTTTATTAGGAAATGAAACATTTTTATTATTTAAAATCCTAAGCCATATCAACTTGCACTGCTTAACGAAAAAAACACAAAAGAAAATAAATAAGTTTGCAAGAAAACTAATGAAATTATTATATAAATTAAGAATTATCATAAAGTACTTTACTTTAATATTATACTTATTAAAAAACACAATATAATATTAAAAATCTTATAACTGCATAGTCATAATCTTAGTATAAATTAAGTAGCTAAGATAGTTAGGTTTAATAATTGCTATTGCAAACACAATTAACTTATTAGCGAAAGAGAGGCTAGCGCCGCCTTCTTAAGGATAACGCCAATAGACTTTAGCCAGTCAAATTGAACTTTTAGTTAATAAAAGGCTAAGAATTAACTCAATTAATTAATTAATATACAAAAATAGCTACTTATATTGTATAAGAAGTACGCAAGAATGTTTAAGAACTCTTAAGATATAAGGGCCTTGCTAAAATATTAGTTATAAGATCATAAGATTAATTTTAAGAAAGAATTTGCACTTATTGCAAAAAAACTTCACTACTAAAGCTACGCTATTACGAGAACGCTTAAGGAATAGTGCAAGTAAGAGGTAAAAAAGAAATGACTTCAAAAATCAAAATCACTTTACGCCGTTAATATACTAGTCGCTAAGAAACCAAGAGACTTAAAGAAGAGACTTTGCAGCAACTTTCGCATAATTAATAATGAAATAATAAGAAATATATATTTTTTGCTAAACGCGCAATTCTTATGAAATAAGTTAGCCAAAGCAAAAATATATACCAAGCTTAATATCACGATCGCAATGTTCACTCGATGCAAACACTAAGTGTGCAAAGTTGATCTCAAATGATTAAGAAGTAGATGTATCACGTACAATTAAAGACAATAACTAAGTATAAGTAAAGATATTGTTTTAAGTTAAGCACAAAGCTTTTATCTAATAGCAAACGTGCTAGTTTTATATAAAACTCTTTATGCTACGAATTCCCTTAAATCATCGTAATCCCTTGGGATTCAAATTACTATGAATTACTATGAGTCGTTATAATTCATCACGTGATTTAGTTTATGTTTTGGCTTCTTTATGTAGCGAAGCTGCCGAGCCTTAGGGCCAAAACGCACGTGATATTTTCTACTAAGTAGGTTTGTAATATTTTTTTTTTCTTGCTTAGCGTAGTTTCTACGCTTAAGTATAACAAAGAAAACGTCGTTGCGAGTTTATAGCCGTTTTCCTTTTTCACTATGACCCTTAATAGTAATAAAAAGAAACTTAAAGCTATTGCCCTTGTTATTAAAATTAACAAAACTAGTAAAGAAATGTCTCTTTGCGGCTTTTGCATTTGAACTCGAAAACACTACGTAGCGACTGGTTTCAAGTTGTCTTGTTATTTTAAATATATTTGTTATTGCAAGACAAATTGCAATTTTACAAAGAAGCTTCCCTTGGTAAGTAATTAGGCTGCGCTAAAACACTAACGTAAGAAGTTGCAAGATAAAAAAAATAAGGCGATAATAAAAATTATTTGTTTAAATAAAATAAAAAAACTTTTAAATAAAAAAAAAGCATAAATAATTAAGTCGAGTTTGTTGACTCTAAAGAAGCTCAATGCTCGTAAGAGGGAGGAGAAGGCGGAGCTTGCTCGGCTTAAGACTAGCGCCGCAAGTCTCGAGCAGGCTTCAGCTTTCCTTGAGTCCCCAGACGTTAATCCCGGGGCCTTCGTTGGCCTGCTTGACTCTTTCTGGGGAAGTTTGGGTTTCGCTAGTAAAAGCGTTGAAGTATCCCAAGGCAATAGAAATTAGATTTGAGTTTCTAAGTATTTTCTAATTATAAGTACCCTTTTCATTTAATTAAATATTTGGTGATTTTACGAAAGTACTAATAGTTAAGAATAGTTTTTACTTCGTATTTAGCATTTGAGTTAACTAATTGAATTTTTGTGACGAGAGCAGCCAATGCTCTTAACAGTGCTAGTTTAAGAAGAAATATGTAAAATACTAAGTAAATATTTATAGTTTTTGAAAGTGCTAATTAGAAATTAATTAGTTTTTTAACTTTTGCAATTTTAAATAGTTTTAGCTTCTTGTGATTTAGCTTATAACTTAGTTGTTTAGTCGCGATATTTTTTCTAAGTAAGTAAACCTTATTCTCCTCTTTTAGCGTTAGTCTCATGCTACGCTTCTTATTATAATAAATGGCTAATCTGTGTGCAATGAATAGAATATCATTGGATAATTCCTTGTGCAATTGCTTCAATTCATCTCCTTAAAGCATGACTCCTTGTGCGGTCTCTTAACTCGCAATTGGTGTGTTATATGCCGTTGGGTTATACTTGTAGTTTGCGTAAAACAATAATACTTCAATAGTTTCTTAATTTGCGCTATTATATGCAAACTAAGTAAGTAAAAGTAATTAAATTTAATTATTTTGTTTATAATTAATATAATAATAAAGATATATTTTTATTATTTAATTAATTTGTTCTATTTATGCATTCATTTGCAAATAAAAAGCTATTAACATCTTTTATTTCATTCCAAAAAGTGTTATTAAGGTTTTCCAAAACTTCAAGGTAAAAAGCTTGTTTTTATTTAAAATAACCTCGTTTAATATTTCGTAATTCGCAAAGATTATCTTAAGAAATACTTGCGCCATTTAAAGCGCGCTTTAAGTTCCTAGTATCAATATCATGTACGCGTACTTTGTGAACTTATTTATAACCACACAAATTAAGTTGTATTCGATTCTTATAACTAGGTCTATTAAAAGTAGTAGTTTAACCACGAAATTCAATACAATTAACTTTCATAAGCATAGTGGTGTCGCTAGCAACTTCATAAGCTTATACAAAGCATAGTGGTTTGCCTTGTTTCAAATATATATATTGCATAGCAATACCACGTTCTTAACTACCTTTCTTATGCCTAAGAAGTAATATTCCCAAAAAAGCCTTAATAACGTTTTGGCTATCTTTTAATATTCATGAGCAAGTGCTTCATATTGCTGTTTAACGAGACTAGTCCTGTCCCTAGTGGGGACATAAACTTATTTTTAATATAAAAGAGTTTCGCCTAGAGAGAAGAAGAATTCTTTGCTCAGTTGTTTTTTTATTTAACTATAATCAAGTCATTAGCGTATCTTTTCTAAGTTTTCTTAAACTTTGGCCGGCTAATCGCCGCTAGCTACTTGTGGTTAACTACTAATAAGTTATTATCTTGCTTTAATATGATGTGCAATTTATGTGTTTTATTCTTAAAATACTTTGGTTTTCAACTAAGGGCATTAGCCTTAGCATTTTCTGTTCCCTTAACATAAAAAATTTAAAGCTTAATTATAAAAAGTATTTTATACCACTAAACTTATTATTAGTTTAGCTTTTTAATAGTAGTAAAGTAAATAAGATTCTTATAATTTGTTAAGATTTGTATCTTATAAGTAGTACCTTTGAAATAAATCCTTTACTTGCGTACTATGTTCACAATTGCCAATAACTTCTTATTATATATATTATAATTGAGCTCTACTAGTGATAATTTCCGCGAGTGGTATGCGATTGATTGCTATCTCTCGTCCTCGCCAAGCTAGCTGAGTACGGCTCCAATAGCATAGTCTAAAGAATCCATTTCCACTTGTATTTCTTTATCAAGTGTAAAGGCAATAAGTACTGGCTTTCTAGTAAAAACGTTCTTTAAGGCTTTAAAAGCTTAATTGGTCTTGTTCGTTCAATAAAACTCCTTGTCTTTATGAGTCAACTTCGTAAATAGCCTAGCGATTTCCAAGTAATCTTTAATAAATTACTTATAAAAGTTAATAAATCCAAAAAATAATTATACTTTCTTAACGTTTATAAGTCCAATTTATTCGACGATTACTTTAATCTTTTTGAGATTCATAGCCAATTTGATAATAGTGACTACATAACTAAGAAACACAACCTTGTTCACATGAAAATGGCACTTCTTTGATTTAAGAAGTATATATGCTGTCTCTAGTTTCTCGAGAATAGCGATCACGTTTTTCACGTGCTACTTCTTCGTTTGAGAATAAACTAAAATATTATCCAAGTAGCAAATGCAAGTTACGTTCAAGTATTGCCTCAAAATATTATTAATTAGACGTTAAAATATAGCAAGTGCGTTAGTTAGTCCAAAGGGCATAACAGTGTATTCGTAATAACCAAAATGTGTGCAAAATACTATTTTTTATTCTTTCTCTTTAGCCATCTTTACAAGGTTGTACGCTTCTTACAAGTTTAGCTGAGTAAAAATCTTGGCTTCACTAAGTTTATTTCTCAATTCTTTAGCCAATAGTAGTGCGTATTAATTTTTCTTAGTAGCATTGTTTAGTTGCTTGTAATTAATGCACATTCTTTATTTACTATTCTTCTTTTTCGCGAAAAGAACGTTAAATTTTTACAAGAATTTAAACTCCCAAATAAAGCCCTTAATTACATTCTCATTAATATATTACTTAATTATTATCAAATCCACTACCAAATATTTCCGTAATAGTTAAAAGATTAGCTTAGTATTATCAACCAACTCGATTCAATAATCGTGGTCTTAATGTTTTAGCAAGACTTTCTCACTCTTTTCCTTATGAAATAATACCGCAAATTGTGCGTACACTGTTAGTACGTCTCGTTTTAAATCCTATTCTTAGTATTTCATTTTGTTCTTAGAAATAGCGCTAACCTCTTAAAGGCGTTTTACTTTGGTCTTATTCTAAAAGCAAGTTGTACAATTATTAAACTGCACTTATAGTATATTCCAATTAATATTAAAATTATGTTTCTTTATTTATAGCAATCCCAAGATAATATTATGTTTCCCAATTTTTATAACGTTAAACTAAATATACTTAAAGTATTTGCTAATTCTCATGTAAACTAGCTTTGTTTGCACATTAATCAGGCCTTACGCAACAAGTTCTTTATTAGCAAGTACTAGCTTATACTTGTTCGCTTTAACTTTGGTTAGCAATAAGTATTGAAGTACAATAGCAAGAGCTATGAAGTTCTCTTACGCCTCAAAGTTCATTATTACCTTGAGTTTTACTTCTTTAATATTAACTTTCAATATTAAATGTTAGTCGCTTATAGCGGCTAATTACCTAACCTCAAAGTACTTGTAATATACATAGCTAGTGAGAATATTTCTTTATAATCTTTATTTAAGTATAGTGCAAAGTATATCGTAAATATAAAAGATTTTTAATTTCTTATAATTGTTAAGGTTATAATGTTCATAATAGCTTTGTAGCTTATTAGTAATATTAACTCATATTTGTGTTCTTTTTCCTTCTACTAAGATTTCCCATTGCAACCCTACTTTTAGTTAGTATAATATATTGAGTACTAGTACGTATTCTCTTGGAATTACCTAAAGGTACGTGCTTGGCACGCTCTCATACTCAATTTATCGCCAACAAATTTATTAGTAGTCTTAATAAACTACCTCATAGCGCTCTCCCCACTAAGGTCCTTCACTCGCGATAATGCTTAATTTCTTATAAGTTACGCGTGTAATTACATTTATTTAATAACAACTACTAATGTTTAGCACTAGGTTGTCTTCTCGTTGAGTGACTTTTTAGATTTCGCTATACAATAATCTCGTAAGTTAAGAACTAGGTGGCTTGGGCTTTGAAGTTTAAGCTATCCCCTCACCCTCAGAGTCCGTTTTAGATTCCCAATAACTTAGGCCATTAATTTAAATATCCTCAAGTTCTTCCTAAGCAATCATATACTTAGTTACACTTCCTTCGCTGCCTACGCTTGTTGCGCTAAACTCCTTGGGCTTCGTGGCCCATTCAAAGGATTCTGGTGGTGAATCCTTGATATTAAGCTCCCAAAGTTCTTCTGCTAATTGCTTGACTTCCTCACCGCTCAAGGCTTCCTCGAGTTGAGTATGAATGTGAGCTTCCTTTAGCTCGTCCGAAGTCATGTGCCAATACATGGCGTTGAGCTGTCTCAGGAGTGGCGAAGGTACTCCAATGGCGTCGTAGCCGCCTCTATGCATAACATTAACTTGTCTGTTGCCGCCGTTCCCAGGCTTCTTCTATTAGTAAGAGCTGGCCATGTGACCCGGCAGGCCGCATTTGAAGCACAGCTTGTCTCGTCAACGCTGGTCCATGATTTCTTTAAGTAGTCTGCCGTTGCGTGGCTTTCCTTGAAATAGTTTCTTCTTTTAATGCATTGCATTTAATTTCATTTCTTAAATATAAAATAATTTCTTTAATTCTTGGCTTTAATACATATGTTCTTTTAAGCGGTACTAGCCTTTTTTCTTTAGGGTTTGCTTGTAATTGCAATTGTTAATCTTAATAGCCATTTTAATAAGTTCTTATAGGTTGTTTAAAGTATTAGACTTAGCAATTTCATTCTTTACTTCATTCTTTAATCCCTTGTAATACTAAGCCTTAAGTGCTTTGTTATTTCAATTGATTTAATTGGCGTACTACTAAAAAAAAGCAGTATAAGTAGTAGCCGCGCTATTTTACTTAAGGTTTTAAATTTAATGTTTTGCAATTTGTTCTTAGTTAATATTACCAAAAACACAATTAATGCGTTTTTTAAATCCCTTAAAGATTTAAAAGATTTTCTTAAACTTAAAGATTATTGCTTATAAGACTTCTTTCTTAAAAGTCTTATTCTTAATATAATTAGTCAAGAAGGTCTTGATTTAATGAAATGCTGCCCCTCTAAGGAAGAACACCGCTCATAAGACTTAATTGGTTTTCATAGCGAACTGGTGACTATTAAACCTTATGTAGAGTTTAACTTGGGTTAAGTAGGCTTCAAGCTTGTGTTGGTTCCCATGATAATTGTCGAGTACTACGAGCTTTAAAACAAGCTTGTAGTTAAAGGTAATTAGTAAAGACACGGCTACCAACGCCTTTATAAACGCGGATTTTTTAGTAAACATGTTTATACATAAGTTAATACTTTTAACGAAAAGATGCTTAAAGTATTACAATCGCAATGTTCACTTAATGCAAACACTAAGTATGCAAAGTTAATCTTAAATAATTAAGAAGTAAGTGTATTACGTATAATTAAAAATAATAACTAAGTATAAGTAAAGATATTATTTTAAGTTAAGCACAAAGCTTTTATTTAATAGCAAACATGCCAGTTTTATATAAAACTCTTTATATTACGAATCCCCTTAAATTATCGTAATCCCTTGGAATTTGGATTACTATGAATCACCACGAGTCGTCGTGATTCATTACGTGATCTAATCCATGTCCTAGCTTCTCTGTGCAGCGGAGCTGCCGAGCCTCAGGGCCAGGACGCACGTGATACCTCCTACCGAGTAGGTTCGTAACACTTAATTAGCGCAATGCATTTAATTTGATTTAAATTAAAAAGAAATATGAATAAAATATGATTATTATTTTACCTTTTAGCTTATGAAAGTACATAGTTATGTTATTTAGACTTACGAATACACTTGCTACTTACTAAAGACAAAATAATAAGATTCTTAAGAATTACATTAAGGTAATAGTTATTTATTACTTAGATAATATCTTAGTATTCTTAAAGTATTTCGAGTAGCATAAGAAACACGTTTAATAAGTCATAAGAGCTCTAATGAAGGTAAATTCTTAATTGAAGCTATTAAAGTGCTAATTCTTGGTTAAACAGGTTATCTTCCTAAGCTATGTTATACGCTTAAGAGAAATGAGCATTAACCTTAAGAAAATCAAAGCTGTACGTGAATAAAAGTCACTAAAGAACATTAAGAATATGCAATCTTATTTGAAATTCGCTAACTTTTGCTAATAATTTATTTAAGAATATTTAAAAATTGCAAAATCTCTTACTAACTTGACTTAAAAAGAAGTACCTTTTAATTAAAACAATAAGTATGAGAAAGCCTTTTAATGAATTAAAACGAAATTCATTAAAAAACTAATACTTCGTAGCTTTAATAAAGAAATAAAAAGCGTTGTTAAAACTAATGCCTTTAATACTTGCACTAGCGCAGCACACTTGCAGCAGAATAAAAAAGAACAACTACACTCAATAGCGTACTACTTTAAGAAGATGTTCTTAGTTAAGCAAAATTATAACATTTATAAGAAAAAACTTATAGTTATTATTAAGGCACTCAAGCATTAAAAAACTTACTTGCAAGGAGTCAAATTCCTAGTTATTATTTACACCAATTATATAAATCCTTATATCTTTACTACTACTAAGGTTCTTAATAATCAAAGATTAGCCAAGTGAGCTAAGAAACTTGCCTCGTTTGACTTAGTAATTAAGTATATTTAAGAAAGAAATAACGCTTGCGCTAATGCGCTAAGCAGGCTACTAAGCTATGAGAACAATAAGGTTTACAAGAAGATTGCCTTGCTAAAACTACTTGATAACGAGAACATAATACTTAATGTACGAGAAGCAGTAGTAATTAAATTAGTTTTGAAAGGTTCTTAGTACAACACCTTAAGGACTGCTTAATAGAAAGACAAGCTATTGCTAGATTATACTAAGAAGTTAACTTAATAAAACATTATTAAGAATAAGATTATGCGCATTAATAAAAAAGTATGACTTTTACTTAGTTTAGCCGAAGCATACGTTAAGAAGCAATATGAGCTTTTTGCGCATGAACACCAAGAAATACGTAGAAATTTATATAATAAGTTTACCTTATAGTTTACTATTGCTTGTAATGTTTTTATTCTTATAAAGAACCAAATTGTCTTGTGACTTTACTTCATAACTGATATCAACTCGACGAGCTTGTACGCACAATACTCGCGAACAGCAGGAACGTTACAATAGGCTCAAAGAAAGACTTGCTTTTAAAAGAAGTCTTTTAAGAGAAAAAAGCTCTTAAGAGAACTTCCTACCTAAGATTTCATAATCATTATAATACTCTCTTATATTATGTAATCTTAATACTAGGGTTTCGCACGCGAATTCCTGCGACCAAGGATCACGTAATGTGCTAGCTTGCTAAATGAGCTTGCGAGCGCGCGCTTTGCAAGCTGATTAGCAAGGCTTGCACTTAAGATTAAAGTTTTATATAAATATAATAGTTTCTTAAGTAGTAAAGCTTCGTGCTTAAATTCATATAGTTTATTTTTTAATGTAATATATATCTTGCTTTTAATAATGGAAAGTTTTAAGAACAAGAGCTACTAAAGGTCTTATGAATGGCCTCGTTTTTAAGGGGCGCCGCCGCTCATTGAATCAAGCCAGCTTGTTACGGCTAGCCAAAGGTTGATACGACAGCTGAGTGCAAGCACCGCAAGCTTAAGTCTAGTGTATTTGGGCCTAAGGTTCCACTACGTATCTAGAAGAAAAGACAAGGAGAAAAGGAGAGCTCTTTGTAAAAGAGAGTCGAAGCTTAAATACAAGAGGTGGCAAGCTAGTTTTCTCAATTGAACCTAGCGCAGTCGCCAGCGTCGCGGCATCGCGGTATTCACTCTCCTTGGCATCCGGTCACGTGCGTATCGTAACACAGCCTTAACCGACTACCTTAACAATCAAGCAGTAAGCGAAGCTTATTTCATATTCATGATAAAGAAAAGCAAAGTTATTTTTAGGACTTTTGCTGGATTTACAATCATCATAAAGGTTATCTTTAAAAACCTTAATGAAATTAAGCAAGTTAAAAAGCACTTGTTAAAAATAACTTAAAAGAGCAATATTTACAATTATATAGTTGAATTTCAATGCTACGCAATAAGGTTAGAATGAACCAACGGAGTATTAAAAGCCTAGTATTATTAAGGCCTTAAGAACAATATTAAAGACGAAGTCTCTTGCGCGGCTAAGACTACTACCTTGGATGCTTTGATTAAGGTTGCCATTGAGATTGACAATCGCATCTAAGAAAACTAGCGCGAGCGAAGAGGCTACTTCGCCTTTATCCAGTTTCAAAAATCGTAATTTCCTTAGTATTATAAGAAATAATAGGACTTTTACCAACAAAATAGCGAGAAAAGAAATAATTAAGAAAATTATTAAATAAACAAAACTAAGAAGAGAAGTAAACAAACCAAGAAATAAACAAAGAAGCAAAAATAATACAAAAAGAACTTGTGCTATATATGTAGTAAGCCAAGGCGCCTCGCCTAAGACTACTCTTAAAAGAAATCAAGTAAGCCGCCTCGCCGCCAAGTTGAACTGGTCGAGCGAGAACTCAAATATCGAAAGGCCGCCGCCGCCGAATAAGATTCGCAAGTAATTCTTTGCAATAAAAGCCAAGCGAGACTCTTTAACAAGAAATAAGCTCTTAACAACGAAGAAGTCAAGTCGTTAAACCTAAAGCAAAAGAATGAAGTTCTTATAAACGAAAACATAAATAATCATAGCTATAACTTGCTATTATTTTTAAACGAAATTTAAACTCTTAATAGCTTTGTAAATAGCCAAAAAGTATAACACTAAGAGAAATTAACCCCTAGAAGCAAGCCATACTTTATTAAAGTTAATTAAACTTACGATTGCTTAAGATACTTAAAGAAGTGTGTTATTATTTATTAAGACTTTAAAACTATAATCTTCTAAGAAAACACTAAAAATATTAAGACTAAGCCAAAGCGTTATGTGGCTAACTTGCGAAAAGTAAGAGAACTCTTTATACTAAAATAGTTGGAAAATTATCTTTGAGTCAAAAACACGTAAGAAGTCCTATAAGAAACCAAGAACAAGCGCTATTAAAAAAAAAGATAGCAGCTCTACGAATCAATATTAGTTCATTACATGAGAGTTAATAAAATCCAAGAACTAGTAGTCTTTAAGTTAAAGATGCTTTATACCTTAATTAGCTATAATAATGAATTGCGATATTAAATAAACAAAACCACGAGGAATATTATCAAAGAACAGCGACAACGTGCAACCATAGCATCAAAACGCCTGCAGCTAGCGGCAATAAGAGAGGCAAACCAGCTGATTCTCATTATCTCCTTAGCCGATATTAAAACCAAGGCATTAGTTGACTCAAGAGCCATAAGATGCTTTATAAACCCAGCCTTCGTTAAGAAATGAAACATTTTTACGCAAGAATGTTTAAGAACTCTTAAGGCATAAGAGCCCTATTAGAATATTAGTTATAAGACCACGAGATTAACTTTAAGAAAGAATTCGTGTTTATTACAAAAAAACTTCGCTACCAAAGCTACGCTACCACGAGGACGCTTAAGGAATAGTATAAGCAAAGGGTAAAGAAGAAATAACTTCGAAAATCAAAATTACTTTGCGCTATTAATATGCTAATTGCTAAGAAACTAAGAGACCTAAAAAGGAAACCTTGAGGCGACTTTTGCATAATTAATAATAAAACAATAAGAAATGTATACCCTTTGCTAAACGCATAATTTTTGCGAAATAGGTTAGCCAAAGCAAAAATATATACTAAGCTTAATTAGCGCAATGCGTTTAATTTAATTCAAATTAAAAAGAGATATAAATGGAAAATAATTATTATTTTGCCTTTTAGCTTGTAAGAACACACGATTATGCCGTTTGGATTTACAAACGCACTTGCCACTTACTAAAAATAAAATAATAAGATTCTTAAAAATCATATCAAGGTAATAATTATTTATTACTTAGATAACATTTTAATATTTTTAAAATACCCCAAGTAGCATAAGAAACACGTTTAATAGGTCATGAGAGCTTTAATAAAAATGGACTCTTAACTAAAGCTATTAAAGTGCTAGTTCTTAGTTAAATAACTTATTTTCTTAAGCTATGTTATACGCCTAAGAAAGATGAGTATTAACCTTAAGAAAATTAAAGCTATACGTAAATAAAAGTCGCTAAAAAATATTAAAAATATATAATTCTACTTGGGATTTACTAACTTTTACTAATAGTTTATTTAAAGCTATTTAAAGATTATAAAGCCTCTTACTAACTTAACTTAAAAAGAAGTACTATTCGATTAAGATAATAAGTGTGAAAAGGCTTTTTAACGAATTAAAGCGAAATTTGTTAAGAAATCGATACTTCGCAGCTTTAATAAAAAAATAAAGAGTAATATTAAGACTAATGCCTCTAATACTTGCACTGGCGCAGTACACTTGCAACGAAATAAGAAGAAACAACTACATTTAGTAGCGTATTACTTTAAGAAGATGTTCTCGGCCGAGTAGAATTACAACATTTATGAGAAAGAACTTATGACTATTATTAAAGCACACCTTCTTTTCGGGACCTTTAACCCCCTTGCCTTTTAACTACAATTGCTTTTATTTTTTAAAGAACCACTAATACACTCCTCTCCCTTGCCCTTATACGCTGCAGGCCTTTATAAGCCTAGCTAGCGTGTGGGTGGTATGAAGCCTCTTTCCGACCCCTTCGGCTCTTCAGAGCCCCCTACGCCAACGCCTATGCCAAGAGACCTAAGAGAGTTTTCAAATAAGCCTCCTTTAGGCTCCGAATCGAACGAGCCTACGCCTAGGGCCGCTAGAGGCGTACGAGACTCTAGTATCGATCCCCTTACTCAAAATGCTCTCTTTCGACCCTTATTTACTAGTGCGGCTTTGCAGAGCCGCACGGAGCTCGGAGCTAAGCGTGGACCACCCTCAGGCCTCTCCCTAGTACAACATATCAACAAAAACCCTCGCTTAGCGAGTCAACAAACCTTCCAATTTACAGCAAGTAGTAATACTACTAATGCGAACGAAGCTAGTAATTTACTGATACTTGAAGCTAAGGACTTATTAGTCAAAGCGTACTCAACTACTTAATCAAGAAGCAGGCAAGCTAAGCTACTTGACTTATTAGAAGTATTTCGAGAGTTTACGAAACACGAAAGAATACGCAATACAACGACAATTTTAGCTACGCAAGTAGCTAACCTAAAGCAAGCTACTTGCAAAATCAAGAATCAAGCTCGGCAAAGCCAAACTAAGCTTAATCAAACTAATCAACCAACTCAGCCGGTAAATACGACAAATCCGGCTAAGTCTACATGAGCGAATGTAGCGAACCAAAACCAAGGCAATATATTTAAGCGAATTAATATTCGTTCTACAGGGAATAGGGCTAAGGCTAGTAATACTAGCTTTAGCCCTAGGAAGACTACTAGTACGGGTACTAGTAGCGGCAAAGGTAAGTTTGCTCTTACTAAGAGAAGCACCCTTTTACAAGCACGAAATGTTTAAGCAAAAACCTTTTCTTCTATTGTTATACGCAATTTGCTTAATTTTGCTTTTAATAAAGAGAGAATTCAAGGACTAATTGTTTCCTTAGTCTCTACTTTAATTCGCGGTAACTTAGTTATTACTACTACGCATAATTTTGACGTTAATTTCTTGATTTTACACGCGCGTATTATTAAGGGGGTGCTTTTCAATTTAATTAAAGTTAAAAAGAGAGAACCATAGTATAAAGTTACTATTTATGATATCCCAATTAGGAAATTTAATATAAAAGAGGAACTAGACTCTAAGCTAGTAGCACAAGAGATTCAAACCTTTAATAAAGGTTTTACTCTCATAAGAAAGTCTTATTAAACTACTCCTAAAGAAAAGCGTAACTTAGGTTTAGTACAAACAAGTACTATTATTGTAGCTTTTTCAAGCTAAGAGCAAGCAAAAAAAGCTATATTTAATAAGCTTTATATTGCGGGTATTTTAGTTAAGGTAGCTAAATATATAAATACTCCTAATACCTCTTAATATACTAGATATTTTGACTTTGGGCACTTAAAGGCTTTTTGTAAAAGAACTAAAAAGTGCGTTTTATGCGTAGAAAACCATATAAGTAAGCAACATAGTTGTAATACTTGTAAATCTAATACTAAGTGTATACACCTAAGTATAAAATGCGCAAATTGCTTTAGTATAACTCACACGATCGATTCTAAGCTATGCAAGGTGTATTTAGCAATAAAAAACAAAGCAATTAATGCTAGTAGTACTAGAAGACTTAATATAGTAAACAAACTAATCACAATTAATAATAATTGGTCTTAAAACACTACAAATCAATGTGAATAAGAGTCTTTTTACTGCAAAGCACATTCTTTAGTTGGCTATAAAGCTAAATATATTAATATTAGCAATTCAAGAGCCTTAGACTATTAGTAATAATATTGACGGCTTTCGTAGCGTCTTACACCCTAGTTTTAAATAAGTGCTCTCGAATTACGATTCCCTTAGGCTTAAAGCTTTATTTTATGTATTAGACTCAATTAGTACTACTTTAGCGCTTAGCTCACCACAAAACCTCGATTGTATTATTTTAGACTTAATTAAGCATAAAACTCAATTAATTAATGTTTATAATGCAACTCACCTTGAGTCGGAATTCCTTAGTAGTATTAAAACCTTACAAAGAATAAGTTTATTACTAGACTTATTCTTAAATAAAACAATATTACTAAGGGATTTTAATATACATTACTTGTGGTGGAACCTTATTACACCACAAAGCAGTAATACAAGGATACTATTAAACTTAATTGAAAAACACTCTTTGAGCCTATTAAATACTCCCGGGAAAGGAACTTTTTATAAACCACATATGAAGGCCTCTTTTGTATTAGACCTTACATTCGCTACTCAAGGAATAGTAAATCAAGTCGAAGATTGGCAAATATTACTTGATCTAGGTTCAAATCACTTTGGGGTATTATTTACTATTACACTTACAAGTAGTAGTATTAGTACTAGCCCCCTAAAGGTCCCTCGATTTAATACAAAGGAAGCAAATTGAGTAAAGTTTAATAAAAGTCTTAATAATTATTTTCAGGACTTTAATTATAACCCTAATTCTAAGTATACAAATTAAGAGCTTGATAACCTCGAGGAGCTATTTACTAGTAATATAATTCAAGCGGCTAAAGACTTTATTCCTAGAGCTTATAAGTCAATTACTAGTAAACCCTAGTGGAATAAGAATCTTAAAGCACTACGGAAATTAATGCAAAGATATTACTATTTAAATAAGGCCTCAAGGTATACCCTTTATGTTTAAGAACTAAAAGATGCTAAAAACCTATATTTTAATATTATTAAGGTTAAAAAAAGAAAGCATTGAAATAAGTTCTTAGAAAAAGAAAATTCTTAGTTGATTTTTAAAGCTATGTTGTATACCAAAAATAGTATTAGCTTTCTTATATTAAGTCTTTATAATATAAAGACTAAGAAATTAAAGTTAACTTTTTAATAAAAGTGTAATATTTTTAAAAGTACTTTATTTTCAAAACCTTCTATTTTAGTGCTTATTAATTTAATGTTATATATAAGTAGTAATACTTGAAAATAGCCGCTTTTATCTAAGGTAAAGCTTAAGAATTTATGTACTTTAAAGATTAAAAGTAAAACTCCTAAACTAAACTTAATTACGCAAAAAATTATAATTAAAGCCTACTTAGCTATCCCAAAAGTCTTTTTTACAACCTATTTTATACTTATAAACCAAGAGTACCACCTTAAGTATTGGAAAGAAGCTTTTAGGTTTATTTTTAAGAAGCCTAAAAAACTTAATTATTTAAAACCTAAGGCATATAAAGTTATATTCCTACTTAATTGCTTAGGTAAGGTTTTTGAAAAAATATTAGCTAAGCGCTTAAGTTACTTAGCTAAAACAACTACTTTATTACACAATAGTCAAATTAGTAGTAAACTAAAAAAATTAGCTATTAACGTAGCTTTACTTTTACAAACGGAAGTAAAGCTTAATAAGGCAAATAAGCTTAAAACTAGTACTCTTTTTCTTAACGTTAAGGAAGCTTTTAATTATATTTTCAAGAATCGATTAATATAAGTACTTACTTAATTAAAATTATTACTAAGTTTAATTTCTTGGATTTCGTTATTTTTAGAAAACCGTACTTTACAACTTATTTTTGATAATAAATTAAAGAAATTTCAAGTTGTAAATACAAGTATTCCTTAAGGAAGCTTTATTTCGCTTATTTTATTCTTAATATATATTCGCAACTTATTTAAGTTAACAAATATTAAGCTAATATTATATATAAATAATATAATATTAATAGCTTATTCTAAAAGCTTTAAAAAAATATAAGTATTTTAAAAAGAGAAGCTAACTTATTAATTAAGCTAAGAAAAAAATATTTAATTAGCTTTAATATTAAAAAAACAAAGCTTATTTACTTCTTCAAAGGTAAAAATACCCCTAGTATTACACTTCCAAACAAGACTATATTAGCCCCAAGCAAATTAGTTAAATAGCTAAGAATTTACTTTAATTTAAACCTTAAATTTAAGAATTATAAGGCAATTAGGGTCTTCCTTGCAAAGCAAATGTTTTATTGTATAAATCAACTCTTAAATATTACTATTAAACTTTCTCTCTTTACTATTTGTTAATTATATATGGCTTGTGTTACTAGCGTAGCTAACTATGATTTTATATTATAATAAAAAATTAATTGCCCTAATAAGGCTATAATTAAACTATTTCAAGCTTTGTAAAACCTAGCTATTAAGAAGATATTAAGTGTTTTTAAAACAACCCTTATAATCTCATTAGAGCTAAAAGCAGCGCTACCCCCACCAAATATTAAACTAAACTACACTAATTGACGCTATATTCTTTGCGCCTTAAAACTTAGTAAAAAACACCTTATTAGACTTAAAGTTGAAAAGGTTATTACAAGAGTTAAAGAAGAATATGACTTAATAAGTAATTTACCTAAGTTAAATACTACTATTTTAAGCCTAGTCTTTTTAATATTTCATATAATTAATCTTAATATATTAGAAGTAATAAGGCACTTTTATTTTCCCCCATGAAAGAAAGAAGTATTATATACTATTAATATATTTAAGTTATTAAAAGAAAATAAAGCTAAGGCTTACTTATAATACTTACAAAGTATTTGTAATAGCCGAAATATCTCGATTTATACAAACGACTCTTAAACTCCTAAGGGGCGCGAAGTAGGCTACGATTTAGCTATTTATACTTATAATTTACCTTATATTCCTTTAATACTTAAATACACCAACCTAGGTAATTTAAAAGAGGCTAAATTAGTATATAATGGCGAATTAAAAGCTATTATACAAGCCATAAAATACGCTAGTAGTACGGCAAAGGAAGGGGATAATTTTACAGTCTTTTTAGATAATTAAGCGGCTTTATTAAGACTTAAAACCCCCTCAAATAACCCAGGACAAAACCAACAAATTAAAGCTATATTAGCATCTGAGACTATTATTAGTTTAAATGCTAGTATT
Source organism: Cadophora sp. M221 (assembly GCA_017366145.1). Classification (NCBI taxonomy): domain Eukaryota; kingdom Fungi; phylum Ascomycota; class Leotiomycetes; order Helotiales; family Ploettnerulaceae; genus Cadophora; species Cadophora sp. M221. The sequence continues at coordinate 31,506 of JAFJYG010000413.1, forward strand.
ACTTTAGCTTGGGTCCCAGGTCATTTTGATATAATTAAAAATAAAAAAGCAAACGAATTAGCTAAAACAACTACTAAGTTAATTATTACTTTTAATAATACTTCTTTTGCATTTTTAGGAGTTAAGCTAAGTAGCCAAAAGAGAACTGAAATTAAAGCTAATATAGCTTAAAACCTTAATACTCAAACCTTAAAAACGTATTTAAAAAAATACACATGTAAAGTAGCTAAAAAACTACTTATATCTACTAAAATACTAAGAGAAATAACTAGCTCTTTTTACCAGCTAAAAATAAGGCATAAGTATTTAAAAGCCTACTTTTATAAGCTAAGGCTAGCGTTAAATAATAAGTGTAAATGCAGTAGTATTGAAACCATAAAACACTTATTACTTAGTTGTAAATATTATAAGAAAAAGCGTAAAAAACTCTATTTTAATATAAAAAGCAACTTAGTAATTAAAACTATTAATATTCTCGTTTTATTACATACGCAAATTGGAATTAAAGAAATACTAGTATTCTTAAAAGAAACTAATATATGTACAAGGAAATGGCACTTAGAGAGGCTAGAGAGGATAGAAAAAAAGAAAGAGTAGGCTTTTAGGCCTTAATTTGTACTCTCATTTAGTTATTTCCTTTGTTTTTAATTTTAATTAGTTTTCTTTGATTTTATTTCCTTATAAGTTATAAGGAGAATATTCCCAAATGTATAATTGCAGTCTAATTCGAACTGAATTTATATATAATAATTAGCCACGCTAGTAGATTAGCCGTGCTACATAGTTTTTAACTAATACAGCACGTTAAAAGGAAAAAAAAAATATGCGCTTTTGTTTGAACGTATATTTAATTAATAAATCGATTAACAACCTTAAATACCTTTTAATCTTGCTTTATTACTATTATCAACTTTTTTCTCTTGTTGGCGAAGCTCTAGAGAAAAAAGTATTCCTTTACGACTAAGATTTACTAACACTTTGACTCCTTTGATTGAGACTTTTACAAAGAAATTTAATAGCTTTGAAGAGTTCGATTTGAACTTGGAGACTAAATCTCAAAACTTTTTTAACGCATCGCCAAAGCCTACTAATATGAAGGGTTTTACCCTCGCTTAACAAGCAAAAGTAAATTAACTAATTAAGAACTTTATTAGCTTTACTATCGCCGCCGCTATTACACAAGCCCTTACTTAGTATGCTATTAATAACTCGCGTTAAAAAACTCGTATTCTTTTCTCTTCTTTTGATTAATTAATACGTGCTTTTACAACTAATCTTTAGCTAATCGTTAATTATTATTTACCAAAGCTAAATATATCAATCTTAATCGTAAAGCCTTTTAAGGTTAAGTACCCACGACTTCTCTTTAGAAATTATAAGAGAAATATTAAATACAATGCTTAAAAGATGAAAATAAAGCTATTTCTAAAAGAGTACTTTAATAACTTTAAAAGTGGAATGTCTTAAGTTAAGATTTACTTTTAGTGTATCGCTAGCGAAGCTAAGACTATTATTTTTCAATACATGAATTTTAATTATGTCGAAACCTTCGATATAATAGTCGACGTATTAAAGGCGTTAAACTAGCGATTCTTTGATTACAATTGGGTCTAAGCTGCTAAGAGACTATATATGTTGATTCACAAGCTTTTGCAAGAACGTACTTTCTTTAGAACCAAGGATTAGGCTGGGACCAGGAGGTCATATCCCTGCCGAACTGATATTGGTGAGAGTTCGTACTGGGTTCGGTGGCTTTTCAAGCCCTTATATATACTAATTATCCTCGCGCTTTCTTTAATAAAACACAAATTTTATAACTCATACTTTAAACTTTATCATTATACTTGCATTAAAATATATTTACATATACGACGTAGTACATGAACTAGTATTACACTAATACTAATTAGTAGCAAGCTTGTATTATTAACTTTACCACAAACAAAAAAGAGTTTCAAGTTGTAGAATAAAATAAATAATAAACTTTGAAGTATTTTATTATATCTCTAATAAAGTACTTATGTAAAGGCCAAATTCAATAAGAATTAATCAAATTCTTTCTTAAGACTTGCCTTAATACTCAAAGCACATTAAGAAAGCTATAACAACATTAATACTTGCTTTATGAAGATTATTAAGTTAACATACTTGAATTCAAAACTTTAAACTTTTTGAAAAATATATTTAAAAACTCATTAAATTACTTACAAATTGCATTTAACATAATAGTAAATACTTTAAATTGTATGCCAAAGCCAAAATTAACTTTAAAAACAGTTAATAACACAATTACAACTAGGGAAATATTAAATCTTAGTTTACATTTCACAAGAGACATAATAGCATACTTACGGAGATTTCGTAAAGTTTTTTGTAATAGCCACCTTAAAAGAGAATTTCTTTTTTAAGACTTTTAAAAGTATTTTAAAAATTAAATAGTACACAACTTTAAAATAATTAAGGTTATAAAACGTATATGCCTTAAAAACAACTTACAAGCCTTAGGTATATTTATACAACAAGCAAAGAAAACAAAAACAACAAATGCTTTATTTAGCAAAAGCAGTGCAAGCTAAGAAAAATATATAACCAAGAAACTAAGTGAAAATACAAATCTAAAACTACCTTAAATTAATATCAAATAACATTCGCAACTCACTCTCTCGCTTATCACCACCAATCTTAGCAACACTTTAAAATGTTTGGCCCTTAATGTCTTTATAGCATTAACCAAGTGTAGCTATTTATTTCGTGAAGAAAAACACTTCTTTAAAAGGGGCAAAAACAAAGCCTATAAAAACAATTTGGCTATTAAAATCACCAAGAACTTTCCCTGCTAAGGGAAATAAGGCTAAGAATTTATATAGTGTAACCTTACTAATAGTTTTAAAGAAAAAGTCCTCATTTACTCCTAGAAGAAATTCCCTTAGTAATTTTCACTCATGAAAATTAAATAACTATGCGCTACTAAACCCAACTTTAACACCAGTAATACACCCACGAGACGAGTTATTATCACTATTTGAGAGTTCTAAAGCTACTAAACCACATACAAAGCCAACTTAATAATTATAATATGTTATGAATTTATTAACCTTAAACCAAGCAAAATCATTAGTAAATCTTACTAAGATGTACACTAAGAAGCTTCAATACAACAAAAGCAAAAATTACTTAAATAACAAACTTCATATCTTTACTAACTTATATTAATAAGCATTAATTAAAATCATAATTTAAAACCAAGTTTTTTATTAATACTACAAAACAAAGTTAGTTTTTATTACTTTTAATATCTTCAAAACAAGAGATACTTATTTGATAAGCTTATTAAAGCGACTCGCAGTTATTTTAAGATTACGAAGAGAACTAATAAGTTCCTTAGCTAGTGGTTTAGTATGACTTTTTCATTATTTCAAAGAAAACCTTACTAAAAGAAGAAGTTACTATTAACTTAATTAAAAAACTTCGAGAAAAAGCTGCAAAGTATTTAGTTAAGCTTAAATAATAATAATATGCGAAACAATAAAACACTTTGTAATAAGCTTATGCAAGGAATATTAAAAAACTCACTCTTTAAAATGACTTTATTTAAGGCACCTTTTACTTTCTTTATATTAATAAATAATCTTTAAGTTGCTATTAGTATTAAAACTACTTATAAGTTAAGATTATGAAAGCATCTTAAATTTAATTTAAATTACTATTAGTTTTACGCCACTAAAGGAGTATTACACTACTTTAATCGCAAAATAAAATTTTCAAATGAAAATAAGCGTAAAAACAAATTCCAACTTAAGTCAAGCTACATAAGCTATATCATTTGCAAAAAAATTAATCGTTAGAATAATTATTACTTTAAGAAAGAATAAACAACATTTAAGGCCAAGTACTTCGCGGCGCGCAAGATTAAAAAAAATAAAAACTACGAATAAAGCCTTCAAAAGCTACCTAGCTTATGCTAAGAAAATTAACCCTAATTTAAATCAAAATTAAACTACATTCAAATAATATTTAAAAAATCATAAAAATACGAAATTAAACACTTTAACAAATATTAAAGGCTTATTAAAAAATTCCAATAATAATAAAAGCAAAGAAATTACAAACTTCACAATTATATTTACAATAAGTAATGCGCAATACAATGCGCAAAAAGTTATAAAGCAACTTAAAAAGAGAAAAGCTATACACATTTTAAAGAGCAAAATCAAAAAGCTTACTCTTAATAGCGCTTATACTACGCAATAAATAAACCAATTCTTTCAAAGCCTACTAATTAACACAAGAGCATTAAATAAGAACACTAGAGAAATTAACTAATTACGAGTATTACAACGAATTCAAGATATTAAGTTTAACACCAGCTAAGCGGGCCAAAACCAAATCACATTTGAAGCCAATTCGCAATCGTTCTTAGGAGTCGCTACAATTAATACCCTAACTAAAAAAATAAACTTTCAAATTGTAAACGCAAATATCTCATTTTTAGTTTGCTTATAATAGCTAAATGCACTAAATATACATTATAACAATCTACGCAATGTTTTAATTTAAAGCAATAAAAAACACTTAATTATGCAAAAGCATAAGCATTTATAACTTCTTTTAAATTAATATTATTAATTATTAAATACTTTTATAAGAACAATAAATACATACTACTTAATAAAATCAAAGATACATTAGCTTTATAAGCGTTTTAAATAAATACCCTTTGGTAAAATATTTATAACACTTGCTAAATCAAGCTAATTATAAGCATAATTTAAAAATCATATTAAGAGTTAAGGAAATATGTAAGCACTACTAAAAACATACAAATGCTTCGCACAAATTTTACTTTAAGCTAAAAAACAACGTAAACTTTAATTATATAATTCATATTAATATAATAATATTTAATAAGTAGTACGCACTTTGCATTATAAATAAAGCAATCAATTTCAATGCAGCGAAATTATTTCAAAAAATACCCAATTTAATAACAACTTAAACTACTTTTAATGCATTTAAGTCAATATAATTAAACACATATCTTAAGTAGCTTAACTTTATAGTGTATAATTATAAAACCAACTTCAACTCAAAGGAATTTCAAAGTGCTCTTAGATTTGTAAGCAACACTCCTAAGCTAGTACTAGTAGAAGCATATTATTTAATTAGTAAAGTAAAACGCTACTATTGATTACTTTATCGTGCTTATGAAATTATGATTAAAGAGCACTTCAAATTGAGTAACAAAAAGAAACTGCAAATAGCAATTAAAGTAGTAAATAATACAACTGGCCTTAATAAGCTAATTCTTATATTGCTTATATTTGAAGCATACTTTAAGTTAACAAAACTAAACTCCTTAAATTTATTAGTTAAGTAAAAAGCGATTACAATTAAGAAAACTATAAAAAGTACGAAAAATTAATACTACTTATAAAATTAATAATACGTTAACCACCCAAAACGGCCCTAAAACTACTCATATTTATAATCTTTATACTATAAACCTAGTTTTAGTACATCAAAAAGGCAAAAAGTAAATAAAACTTTACAATTTTTTAAGTATAAAGGGCAAATTATATTAAGTTAATATAGGAAATAAATAAGTATAAACATTTAAATTAATAATAATTTGCTTTTTTAAAATAAATACCTTTAGTATTAAAAGAAAAACTTATTAAAAAATATTCATAAAAATCATTTAAAACTCTTAATTAAAAACCTCAGCAAAATAGCATTAAATTCACTTTAAATCGCTATTAAAATTCCATTTACAAAACACATTTTAAACTTATCAACTATTAATAATAATTACAATATCAAAGTATTTCTAATTAAAAAGAAACCAAAAATTAAAAGCTATTAATTAAATTTCATGCTAAAAGAAAAATTACAACACTAAAACTATTATTTTAGTAATCCTAAAAAACAAAATACAAAGTACTTATTAAAAGAAGTATTTTTATACTTATTCATAAAAACAACCTTAAAGTAAAAGGCCACCGCATCTTCAAGTCAAAAATAATAAACAAAATCAAAGGCAAAGAGACTTCAGCCTCGTACGAAAAGTCAAAACTAGTAATTTAATGCTTTAACAACAAAAGAAAAAGAAAAATTCGAACTTAATCTTTAATAATCTAATAATTAAGCCAGCAATTACTCATATTTTTAACCACTATTATTAAGCATTTAAATCGCCTTCAAAGCCAGTTCAAATTCCATTTGATTATTAGTAACATCACTCAAGCTTATATTTAAGCAAAAACAAAGCTTCTTTGAAACATTTTCGCATAACCACTAAAAGAAATCGCAAAAGATTTTCCTCTTAACATAGTATTCATAGTAGTGCTATTATTATACAATATACTTAAGTTCTAAAATTATTAGTTTAATACATATTATAAACATTATATAAAAAACTTATAAATAAAAACTTTAATATACAACCTATGCTTACTAATTAGCACTAAGAAAAGTCATGAATTTAAAGTTATAAGCATGCAAACAAATAATACTTTGATTTTAAGAAATAAGAACTTCTTAGTAAAAAAGCAAAATAAAATCACTAAAGTTAGTTTTTTAACAAAACTAATACAAATACTACTTTTTATCAAAATTGTTACTTTTAATAAGTGCATTATCATTATAAATGAAAACAACTTCTACATATCTCAAAAAAATCAAGAAGCAAGGCTAAAGCTGGTTAACTATTACGAACTTACTTGGTAGGATGTATCACGTGCGTCTTGACCTTGAGGCTCGGCAGCTTCGCTGCACAAAGAAGCCAAGACACGAACTAAGGTTACGTGATAAATCATAAGAACTCATCATAATTCATAGTAATTCAAATCCCAAGAGATTATAGTAATTCAAAAGAATTCGTAGTATGAAGAGTTTTATATAAGACTAGCACGTTTGCCATTTAAATAAGAGCTTCGTGCTTAACTTAAAACAGTATTTTTACTTATACTTAGTCATTATTTTTATTTATACGTAATACACCTACTTCTTAATTATTCGAAATTAATTCGCATACTTAGTATTTTCATTAAGTAAATATTGCAATTGTAACACTTTAAGCATCTTCTCGTTAAAAGTACCGATTTACGTACAAACATGTTTACTAAAGGATTTGCGTTTATCAAGGCGTTAATAGCCATGCCTTTACTAACTACCTTTAACTACAATCTTGTTCCTAAGCTTGCAGCACTCGATAACTATTATGAAAACCAATACAAGCTTAATGCTTACTTAACTTAAATTAAACTTTACATAACGTAGGTGGTAAGTCAGCGGTTCTCGTAAGCGAGTGGTTTCGTTCCCCTCACTTACCTAATAGAAATCACTACTATTAATCAACACGTAATTATTACCTCTTAAAATCTGTTTTATTTTATTATGTACGTGCTAAGCATGTACGAGCATTATGTACAATTGAATCGCATATACTACACTTTCCTAAGGCGCGTGGTTAAGGTTGTGTACGTGGTTTTACCTCCCTCTCCACAAGCCTATTTTCAGCAGTTTCTACTAGTTCTATGCCTTCTTAAACTATAAGAACTTCACTCGATTAAATAAAAGACCTTTTTATAGTTTTCTTTTTCTTTTGATGTGCATTTTTGGCTTGTAATTGCTTATTTTCTTTTGCAAAAATTGTTTTGATGTGCATAGCTATTTTCGCGCATTTAACTAGCTATTAAAATGCCGATTTTATAAAACTAGAAGGGATATTTAAGTGCATTTAATGGTGTAAAGACTCTTTAATTAACTTTGCTTAAGAGTCTACTGCCTTAGGGTGTTGTGGAGTTCTTGGAATTCATTGCTGTAGTGGTAAAAGTGCTGGTGAAGAGGTAGGTGTACGAATTTGAGTATTAAGCTTTTTAAGCACGCGCTTTGGATTAAAAGGAACTAAACTAGTAGCTGCAAAATCACTACGTGCAATTGCAAGAGTTATAACTTTCGTACGTGCTTTATAATATATCGTAAGAAAGTCTGGCTTATTAATATGATTAACTTCGTTACATATTAGTTGCTTAATTTGACGCTCGTACGCACGTTTCAAGGTCGCAAAACAGCTTAAATCCAGTGGTTGTAATAGATGTGAGCTATGCGCAGGCATATAAAGCGTAATAATCTTATGTTTCGTGCAAAACAAATCGAATTCCGATGTTGTATGACTTTCGTGCTTATTCAAAATCAAGAGTTTGTATACCCCCCTTATACGCAGTGCTGTGTACGGCTCAAAAACAGTAGTAAACCATAAAAGACTTAACTAATTATTGGTTTACTTCTTCTTACTAAGTGCAATAACTTAATCGCGTGGTAAATCATTAGAATACTGCGTAGAAATATGCATCTTTTTCTTAAGAATAATAACAAGAGAAGGCTCGTTACTTGTAGAATTAATTGATTTAATAGCTGTAACTTATTCGCGATTCCTTGATTGCACAGCAATTGCCTTGCTTGCTTTTTCCTTGCTTGTAATTACTTTTGCAGTAGCTATGATTCTCATTTGAAACCCCGTTTTATTAAAGTTATGTATATTCTCCTTTAAGATCTTGTATTTGGCAATTGTATTTCGCACAAGGTTAAACCAAGCTTGTATAATTACTACATTTTCGTAGAGAGCACGTTGGTAGTTGTATTTTTGTGTATATTTGAATTAGAGAGTGTTGTGTCGTTGTACGTAGTTATATACCCATTTTTGGCCAACAACTAAAGCTTTAACTGCTTTTGCGCTAGCGCGTTTTGAAAGAAGTAAATTAGCCATTGTACGTATAAATTAGAGTCCCACAAGTAGACCTCTTTTAATTATAGCTAATATTCATTGCTTAAGGGTTTGCTCTTTCAAATCTGTGAGTTTTTTGCCGTTGGGTGTAAAAACGCGTTTTTCAGGAATCCTCGCGACGCGTCTTCTTGTCGTTGTATATAATGCATTATAAGCTTTGCAAGCAATTTTAAAATGCTTAAATTGGCCTTGTTTAAATGCTTATATAATTAAAACAATTTGATCTTCGTTTTGAGTCATTTGAATGAAAATTAGTAAAGATATAAGTAGTTTAATATAAAAAGATATGAAAATATAAGGAAAACGAGAACCACTTGTTTACGAGAACTGCTCGCTTATCACTTACGTTAGGGTTTAACGATTATTAGTTTGTTATCAAAACCGACTAAGTCTTATAAGCGGCGTTTTTTCTTAAAAAGGCAGCGTTTTATTAAATTAAAACTTTTTTAACCGATTATATTAAGAATAAACCCTTTAAGAGGAAAATCTTACGAGTAATAATTTTCAAATTTAAGAAAATCTTTTAAATCTTTAAGGGATTCGAGGAACGTATTAATTGTGTTTTTAGCGATATAAACTAAGAGCAAATTGCAAAGCATTAAATTTAAAACCTTAAGCAAATTGGCGTGATTACTACTTACACTACTTTCTTTTAGCAGTACACTAATTGTTACGGCTAGCCTCAGGTTGATACGACAGCTGGTTGCAAGCAACGCAGTCTCAAGTCTCTTGTATTTGGACCTAAGGTTACGCTAAGTATCGAGTAGAAAAGACGAGGAAAGAAGAGCTGCGTAGCTGGCTTTGATTTCTGTTTTTATACATGGGGAAATCAAAGGATGCGCGCTGGGATGCGAAGACTCAACACCTGTACGCGGTGCATCCTACGAACCTTCAGTACTCTTTGAAGTATCTGCAGAGCTAAGATTAAGTTGGATTCAAGTTGGAGTCGTGATGTTGAGTGTATTCTTGGGTTTTTTGCTGTTTCGGCGTTCCGGAGGAAACACGTTGCAGATTTTTTCTTTCTTCCTAGAGGAATAACGACGATGATAAACTACACGAAATAGAGGCCTTACCAACTTGTACAATAATTACAACCTTATTTAATTACTTGAATAATCCTTTGGTATACTACCTTCTTTTCGATGGCGTTGCTGCGGCTTTTGCTTGCCTGCCTGCTTGCTTGCCTACCTACCTACCTACTTATCTCGAATATCTCTACTTTCAACCCCCCTAAGTCTTTGTACTTCTTTTTCTTACAGGTGATTGGGATTGCGCAAATACATAACCACGACCGAAGGAAAGGCGTAACGAAGGCACAGGAGGAGAGAAGAGGAGGCAAAGGGGTATAAGGCGGGTATGAATACTTAGGTTTATGAGAAAAGGGGGGGAAAGGGAGGAAGAAAGAGGGATTAGGGCTAAGGCTATGACAAAGAATATGAGAATATATATTTGGTTTTTAGAAGTTTACTTCAGGGAGAATGTTCTCAAATGTATAGTCGCAGTTTAATTCAAGCTAAATACTGCATATACTAATTCGACACGCTAGTAGCCTGGCCGTGCTACATAGTTGTTAACTAATACAGCACGTTAAAAGAAAAAAAAAAAGAATGCGCGCTAGTCCTGATTAGGCCTACTAGGTCGCATATGCGACCTTCATCTGCCCCCCTAACTCGTGACTTTCATATCGTAACACTAATCAAACTAATTGCAATTAATGTGCTATTAATTGAAACATTAGCAACTTAATACTAATTAAAACTTGAAACTGAAATATTAACTAACCTTTAAAAAAGCTCTTTAATAAGTAGTACGGCCTAATTAAAGTAATTATTGAAGAGGGAAAAAGTTGAAGAGTTGAGCTTTTAAAGAATTAGTCAATTCATTTCGTTTTCCACTTGCACTTGCTTTGCAAGTACATCGATAATGTAACGATCGGAAGCGCTCAGAGCCTCATTTCCGGCATCCTGGCTTAGCCGAGCTTACAGAGATTGAACGACCTTATGGCGTCCTTTTGTATATAAAGACTTACGCTTCTAACCTTTTTTCCTTCGTAGTTATAGATTTTAAGATAGTCTTGTTATCTTCACAAAACTCTTATTGTAATATAAGGTCGTAGTTACACGTGATTGCTGTTTTTTTAGAGTAAGCGTTATATTATTTATAACTCTTTTTCAACTCGTTTGAAAAGATAATAAACATCTCCCTTTCGAATTCCCTTGTAAGCAGTTACTACGAAACTAGCTCTTTATAAGAAAGGCTTATACTAAGCATTGTTTTAATAAATAGTATTAAACTAATTTATACTAAACCAAAAGGCAGTACAAACTTTAGCCTCTTAATTCTTTTTTGCATCTTTTACTACTTCCTTTACGGCATAACAAACTCGTAGAAACAACCAATTTCTCTTCTTTGAACCTTTACCTCCCAATTGATAAGCTAAACTAAAGGTTATCCCTTTAACAGAATAATCCTCTAAAGACGCCAATATGTTATTTACTTTTTCCTTTGTACATCCCATTGGTGATTCTAATGCCAACTCTCTTGCTAATATACTTACGATAATACCTACAAGAGAAACTAATATGAAAAGGCAATTCCGCGTCTTAAAGAAACAATTAGCTGCGACTCGTACTAAGACAGATTGGTATTAAGCTGAATTAGCGCAGTTGAGAGAGGCCCTTTGGCAACGACAATCATACGGAGTGCCTTCCGCACACAGTTCCGCCAGTAGATTTGTAACCTTTCAAAGTAACGGCTCTTTTCTTCATTATACTATTGAGGAAACTCCTGCCTCCGAGTTCCCTAAAGACAAAGGCAAGGCACGGCGTGCTTTTATACTTTTTTTTTTTTTTTTTTTCCTTTTAACGTGCTGTATTAGTTAGAAACTATGTAGCACGGCTAGTCTACTAGCGTGGCTAATTATTATATACAAATTCAGTTCGATTTAGATTGCGATTATACATTTGAAAACATTCTCCTTGTAACTTATAAGGAAATAAAATTAAAGAAAACTAATTAAAATTAATAACAAAGGAAATAACTAAATGAGAATACAAATTAAGGCCTAAAGGCCTACTCTTCCTCTTTTTCTATTTTCTCTAGCCTCTTTAAGTGCTATTTTCTTGTACATATACTAGTCTCTTTTAAGAATACTAGTATTTTTTTAATTTTAATTTGCATATGTAATAAAACGGGAATATTAATAGTCTTAGTTATTAACTTGCTTTTTATACTAGAGTAGAGTTTTTTACGCTTTATCTTGTAATATTTACAACTAAGTAATAAGTGTTTTGCGGTTTTAATACTACCGCATTTACACTTGTTATTTAACGCTAGTCTTAGCTTATAAAAGTAGGCTTTTAAATACCTATGCCTTATTTTTAGCTAGTAAAAGAAGCTAGTTATTTTTCTTAATATTTTAATAAATATAAGTAGTTTTTTAGCTACTTTACATGTGTATTTTTTTAAGTACGTTTTTAAGGTTTAAGTATTAAGGTTTTGAGCTATATTAACTTTAATTTTAATTCTCTTTTGACTACTTAGCTTAACTCCTAAAAATGCAAAGGAAGTATTATTAGAAGTAATAATTAACTTAGTAGTTGTTTTAGCTAATTCGTTTGCTTTTTTATTTTTAATTATATCAAAATGGCCTAAGACCCAAGCTAAAGTAATACTAGTATTTAAACTAATAATAGTCTCAAATGCTAATATAGCTTTAATTTGTTGGTTTTGTCCTGGGTTATTTGAGGGGGTTTTAAGTCTTAATAAAGCCGCTTAATTATCTAAAAAGACTGTAAAATTATCCCCTTCCTTTGCCGTACTACTAGCGTATTTTATGGCTTGTATAATAGCTTTTAATTCGCCATTGTATACTAATTTAGCCTTTCTTAAATTACCTAAGTTGGTGTATTTAAGTATTAAAGGAATATAAGGTAAATTATAAGTATAAATAGCTAAATCGTAGCCTACTTTGCGCCCTTTGGGAGTTTGAGAGTCGTTTGTATAAATCGAGGTATTTCGGTTATTACAAATACTTTGTAAGTATTATAAGTAAGCCTTAGCTTTGTTTTCTTTTGATAACTTAAATATATTAATAGTATATGATACTTCTTTTTTTTATGGGGGAAAATAAAAGTGCCTTATTACTTTTAATGTATTAAGATTAATTATATGAAATATTGAAAAGATTAGGCTTGAAATAGTAGTGTTTGACTTGGGTAAATTACTTATTAAGTCATATTCTTCTTTAACTCTTGTAATAATCTTTTTAACTTTAAGTTTAATAAGGTGTTTTTTACTAAGTTTTAAGGCGCAGAGAATATAGCGTCGATTAGTGTGGTTTAGTTTAATATTTGGTGGGGGTAGCGCTGCTTTTAGCTCTAATGAGATTATAAGGATTGTTTTAAAAACACTTAATATCTTCTTAATAGCTAGGTTTTGCAAAGCTTAAAATGGTTTAATCATAGTCTTATTAGGGCAATTGATTTTTCATCATAATATAAAATCATAGTTGGCTACGCTAGTAACATAAGCCATATATAATTAACAAATAGCAAAGAGGGAAAGTTTAATAGTAATATTTAAGAGTTGATTTATATAATAAAACATTTGCTTTGCAAGGAAGACCCTAATTGCCTTATAATTTTTAAATTTAAGGTTTAAATCAAAGTAAATTCTTAGCTATTTAACTAATTTGCTTAGGGCTAATATAGTTTTATTTGGAAGTGTAATACTAGGGGTATTTTTACCTTTGAAGAAGTGAATAAGCTTTGTTTTTTTAATATTAAAGCTAATTAAATATTTTTTTTTAGCTTAATTAATAAGTTAGCTTTTCTTTCTAAAATACTTATATTTTTTTAAAGCTTTTAGAATAAGCTATTAATATTATATTATTTATATATAATATTAGCTTAATATTTGTTAACTTAAATAAGTTGCGAATATATATTAAGAATAAAATAAGCG
>JAFJYG010000414.1:0-45249 GCA_017366145.1 Cadophora sp. M221
CCCTCCCCTTAGGAACCCCATAACTCTCCAGCGGCGGCCCCCCAAGCCCAAACTCCCCAACCGCAACCCTATCAATCTCCGCCGCCCAAAACCGTCCCATCCTATCAACGCCCCCATCATTAAACCTCCTCCTCCCCTTCTCACTCTCAGGGATAATCTCTCTCAAAATATCCAACCGTCCCGTCTCCTCGTCCAGGAAGGCTATGCCCGCGTGGTAGGCGCAGATGTAGCTGCCCGGGACGTTTTTGCGGAAATAGAGAACCGAGACGCTGTCTGGGAGCTGGAGGATGCGGGAGGGGCCGAGGGGAGCGCCGGTGAGTGCGGAGATGGGGAGGATGTGTAGTTCTGGGGGGTTTTTGAGGGGGTCGACCCAGTGGAGGGTGGAGTCGCTGGGGCGGTAGATGGGGGCTTCACCTAGGGTCATTGGGGTGGGTGGTTTGTGGAAGGGAGGGTCGCCACGGATGGTTTGGATTGGAGTCATGCTGAAGAACGGGAGGGGGTTATTCTGAGGTTTCGGTCCGAGAGAATGGAGAGAGTAAGTATAGACCTGGTGGCGCTGAACTGAACGGAAGGAATGAGGTGGTGGATAGTGAGCCGGTGTGGTTTTGGCGGGCTACATGTAGAGCATTTGTACCCCCACAACACAGTAAATCATCCCACCTTCAGGGGTCAGACAGGGACAACAAAGCCGGCTGTTTGTTTACAACCAAAGAGGAGAAGCTTCAAAATGATCTGCCTTGAATACCACCCTCTTGAAATAGCTAAGAACCCACTTAACTGTCAACACTTTTCACAGAATGGAAGGTTCCAGACCATGCCTTCCTCAGATCATCTAAACCCCTTCAAGGATAGAACCATGATAGAGATTGATACTGGATATCTTTTGGAGCACACTTGTACTGTACCTGATTACTCCTCAAACCACGGTGATAATATGTCTCAACTATCTCCAATTTCAAGGTCCCCTACTGGTGTGATTACGCATGAGGAGCCGGTTTCACTTGTGAGAAGGAGAATAGTTGATGATACTGTACTGCATTTCAGACTGCATGAATATGATGCTCGCCACTGTCACTTAACCTTAACTCCCCACAGGCATGCTAATAACCAATACTTCACCCAATACTCTTAATACCATGATCCGCAAACATTGAGAACCTTCAGCCATGTTCTCGACCCCAATCAATATTGGCAACCGGATGAATGTTCCAGCTCGCACCACCTCCAAGCCCCGCCTTGATAGCTATACACCCAAACCCGTCAAACAATCCTTCACCATACCCAGTCGATTTCTCTCTCGCAACCAAATACACGGCAACTTATTCGTTGTCTTAGTCTTGGTCTTGTCCATCTTGCGATGCAGCTGGAGGATTTGTAGCTCGAGGTCGTCCGACGTGCGATAGCTCGGAGTCAAGTAGAAAGACGTCGACAGCGAGGATGAAAGCCACAATTGCCACGGTGCTGGCCGCGATCCTCGGAGCCTGTTGCCATCGTACATGCTCCGGGGGCCCTAGCATGCCATTATCACTCCACATCCGCGCAGTTGTCGCAAAGACCCCCACGATGCTGAAGAAAGCAACCACGCGCACAAAAGTGAAGTGCTTGCCACATGCTGTGGTTCAGATAGACTCCCATCGTAAAATCTTCACGGAGACGGAGGGTGCTCCGAGTACCATTTCGAAATGAACCTGAAGTGGTGTGTTGCTGCTGTGCAGGGCCCAGAAAAGGCAGAAGATTGAGGTGGTAACGAAGGGTTTTACCCATGGAAGCATTCGAGCCCATGGAACGAAGACAATTTCTTTGCAGACTGTGAAGCACCAGAGCAAGTAGACCAACTCAGACGCTATCCCAAAGGCTTTGGCAGCTCTTCTTGAGAGATTGAGGTCCGTAATTGCCGGAGCTCGAACCAGACCATCTTGCGGGCGTCAGCAGCTCCGTCCATAGCTGTGTCGATTGCGTCGATAGACTGCGCTGCTCTGCTCTGATGTGATTGATGCTAGTATCTTCCGCAACCAAGAAATGACACAAGAGGACGATCCAAGAAAACAGAAGCTGGTGATGGCAAGTTGTGGTTGGGCCTCAAACTTGCGAACCATTTCGAAGTAAGCAGGTCAGAGGACCCAAACTAGTAGATCGGAGAGAAAGAGCGAAGGAGAGGGGGAAGAAGAACAATGCCCAATCCGGAGTGACTTGGGCAGCTGTGGAAAGACCGTGAAGCGACAATTGGAAAGGGCGGCTGCGACCAATCTATCGACTTAAAGAACTTTCGGGTGTAAAAGTACCAAATGAGCACATGGCATTGCTTAATATACTTCCATTCCATTGGGTGAAAGTGCACCGCCCTGATAATGAGGCGAAACACGAGAGAAGAGTCGTATATTAGTAATTGAAGTCCTCAAAAAGTACCGTCTTCCCCTCCAACCATTTCAACAGAGTAGCTCGAAATACAGTCCCAGTGCAAAGATACCATCTACTCGCCGAAAAGGAATCTATATCTTCAACTGTCATCCTCCTCGTCTCAAGCTTAGCTCCAGAAGCGACAAGGTTCTTCCAATCTTCGGACTCGACATTGATCTTGCCGGTGATGAAGACTGTGGTAGCCGCAGCAAGCCCAGGGATTCGGTCGAATGTATCAATTACCAAAGGGATATCACCTGCTCTGTTCGTCCAGAATAAACGTAGCAGTTCCAAATCCAGATCCTGAGCCTGCGCAAGCAGAGGCGTGATACCAACACCGCCAGCCACGAAAGCGACATTCTCGCCTTCGCCTTGCTTGACGATGAACTCACCACCGAAGCCTTGTGCTGGTACATCGAGCTCTGCCCTGACGTTATATCTAAACAAATGGTCTGTAACGACTCCAACCTTTCGTATCGTGATTTCAAATTGATCATCCAACGCATCCTGGCGGGAAGAGACAGTAAAAGTACGTAGGAAATCATCGTTCAGACTCTTGGGATCGTCATCTCGCATATGACTGTATCCGATACCCAACTCATCCGCAAAACTCAATGCAACATACTGTCCGGGTTTCCACTTGCTTGACTTTCCTGGATCGGCTATTTGAAAGCGGAATCTGGCAATCGTTGGAGTGATGATCTTCTTCTCAATGAGCTTAGCGTGTATCTGCTTCTCCGTGCCTCCTATACCGTGAGAGGTTTCTGTCGATAAATACCGTACTGGAGGATTGTAGGGAGAGAATTCACCGCCATGGCCCCTGAACGCAAACGAGTCTGAAACAAATCTCGTTGCTTCAACTCTGATCTTGACGGCAAGGTTCGTGTGAGATATAACATCCGCGGCCTGCTTCCCGACAAGTATTTCTGCGGTTCCACTGATATACAGAGCATCGCCAGTCTCGAAATCTGGCACCACTAAACCAGCTCGTGGAGTCATCCGCAGGTTCCCGAGTGTCTGGTACAAACGGTTTCCTGAGTATTCGGGGTACACCAGTGTCACTTCGTCCTTGGTATTCGAAAATATTCTTATAAAACCAGGTGGTCCACCACGACAATTACAGTCCATATCCGATTCGTGGTTTGAGGAGGAGATGAAGAAGAGATCTGCTTTCGCGAGAAGATCGACAGCAACTTGTGGTAATTGTAAATCACTCGAAACGAGCTTCGGTTGTGGTACATGCGGCACGATCTGCTTCTTGTTGAGGTATTTCGGGCAGTTTCCTACTTAGAGTCAGTTAGATCCGATGTTCCATATTTCGCAGATACTCACCCAAGCTCTGCTCAATCTTCACAACCAATTGCACCTCTCCCACTCCCTCTTCAGTTGCCGCAAGAGCCCCAGCAACCATCCGTCCGTAGAGCTTCACCCTCTTCCTGGTTTCCAAATTGATCGTCAACCCACTGACCATTTTGCCCGTCCCTTGCACCTGTACAACCTCGCCATCCGCTTTATCTCCCAGGAGCACCTTCACCACTGGATCATATTTTTTATCGACCGTTGTCCTGACTCCAATGATCCCTTGCGCGATAGCCCTCGAGAATCCCGCCTCTCCACCCCACAGCGTCGTCCATGGTCTGCCTTCTTCGTCCAGAGTCCCCAGGGCAATCAATGGTGCTCGGATGAGGGTATTCGCGGCTTGGGGTGTGAGATATGGCTGTGTCGGGTTGTCTTGGGTGGGTACTCGTAGCAGCTTGTGCATCTCTTTTTCTCCAGCATGCCATGATGAGTCTGCCTCGTAGAAGGCCATTTTGTAGTCCTGGTGCTCGCTGCGTATGTCTTAAGGAGGCTGCTCGTAGCAGGGAGAGTACTGTTGCTGCAGAGGCAGAGGGGAAAGTAAAGGACAGGACATCATCTGAATATGAAGTATCATGGCGCGAGAAGGGAAGTAAGACTTAATAATCAAATAATAGCTTAAGGTAAGGGCGGGCAGTGGTAGCCATCGATCGAAGCCTAGTCGAGAACATCGCGGGGTTGCTCTTGGCATTCACACCCCTGCTAGTTTTAAGTAGAGCATTTGTATCCTCCTCCTTTGGCTTTTGGACATTTGCCTTGTCTGTTCGAATCTCAATTGCATCCGGTGGTGTATCTTCAGCTAACTTCTTCTTTCATTTTACTTTAGTGGTCATTTCCAAAATCAACTCCAAGAACTCGGGTATCCCTGATTCTCGGCATCCTAATACTTTTCGCCTCTTTGAGCCTTGTATGAGAAGGTACCTAGAGCCAAAGAGGATATTTGGGAGCGAAGAGAGTAATTGAGTAATTTGAGTTACAGACATTTGAAAGTTGTAAGACTTTTCCGTATCAAGATATAGGAGATATGAGTTACGACAATCACTTCCTCGGATCCTCCCAGTCAAGAATTGACTTTCATCTAATTTGGATGCAGCTGTACTGTAGTTGCTTGAAAATCGATATCTACCTAGTGAGTACTATTTACAGAATTTTCAGATCTACGTCCATACGTCCATAAGTCCAAACTCTGTCGTTAATAAGTAGCTGGAAAATCTCCCAGTCGTCCTCCGTCGACAACATTGATGTTCCCACTCAGATATCCTCCCGCTCTGCTCATCATGAATAGTGCTGCTCCAGCAATATCCTCGTCAGATCCACTCCTCTCCAGAGGACAAATGGTCTTCGAAATTCCCCCCTCTTTAGTAGGATCGCCATTCGAGAAAGCAGAATGGCCCTCTGTCATCTCACTGGGAAACATTCCAGGCGCAATCCCATTGACCCTGATCTTGTATGGATTGAAAGCAGTAGCAAGGACTTTGATGAGATGGTTTGTCCCTGCTTTCGAAGCCGAGTATGAGACTCCAGCTGCGATCTTGCGGGAGAAGCCAGCGATCGATGATGTGACGATGATGTTGGACTTCTGCTCCACGTTCTTGCGGTTGTTGCCTTCGTCAAGGAGTTCCAGGAAGGCTAGCGCAGTGTAGAAAACACCAGATACATTGACATGAGAGGCTTGAGAGAAGTCTTCGATGCTCGGTTTCCACATCGCATCCTTGAACTCTTTGACGGTTGGCTGCCGGTCGGTGGGAAGCCCAGTTGACGCTGTACTGACTCCGATAATGCCACTGTTGGCGAAGAGCACGTTGATGAACCCTTGCTCTTTCTGGATGCGGTCGGCAGCTGCTTGAAGAGAGTCTTTGGATGTGACATCTCCTTGGATTGGAATGATCGTGCCATTGACTCCTTGCGCTGCAGCTTTCCTCAGACTCTCCTCTCGACGGCCGATAATGTAGACTGCTTTTGCTCCGTTGGCATCGAGTGCTTTGGCGACAGTCAAGCCGAGACCACTACCACCTCCTGTGATCACAGCAACGATTCCTTTGACTCCGAAGAGGTTGTTGACATCTAGATTAGACATTGTGAATTCGGAAGAGCTGAAGATTCGACGTTGGAGGTATGAGGAAAACAGATTAAGACTTAAGATAACTTTAAATAACGATGCTTTTGAGCTGGTGACTCAATCGTAACATAAAGCAACAATGAACTGCCCGCAGATTATCAGACCAACACCCCACTCTGCATGATAGGCGTCCGATGACGGAATTATTCAACACCCGCATGCATTGCATCATCTTTGGGAAGGTAGAGCTAAGGTTGAGCCGACTGCCGCTTCGAACTTGAGAGCCTTCCATCACAGCCTCGTCTGGATGAGAGGAGAACCGCGGCTCTTTCACGAGGCTGAGATAAAAGGATAATGGGAGAGTTCATCAAGTTGGAGGCTGACAATAATGAAATGAAGTAGGATCTTGTCGCTGTTGCAGGTCGACGGGGGTATCTTTAGGCCAAAGAACTTTCTTTGGTCCTCCGTCTACCATGAATTCCGAATGCAGCGGTGGTTTGTGAGGAGATGATAATAAAAGCAAAAAGCTTGGTGCAGGACTCAAGTGTGTTTTTATTCAAATGTCAAGAAGCAGCCAGTCGGGTTTTTGAAGAAGAAAGTTTGAACTTTCCAAGCTGCTCCTGGAAGGCGTTCTTACAGCGCTTGCTTGTTCTTGGAATAGCGTCTCACACCCCAACATCCATCTCCACTACTTTTCATCCCAGCCAATTTGACTCTCAAGACTTCATCAAAGCCATGAATTGCTCATGTGCTTGTAGGAACAGATCTAGCTATGGCTGATCAAAACCATCAAGGGGTTAGCCGCCGATCCAGTCCCATAAGACGGATAAGACAGGCGTGCCTGAACTGCCGGTATTATCTGCTTCCTGGACACTAAGGAGGACATCCACTGACCCTATCAGACGCAAGAAATCTAAATGCCCTGGAGAGAAGCCACAGTGTTCAATATGCAGCCGGTTGGGACAGAGGTGCTTGTACGAGGCCCAGGAAACCGAAGCGCGCAAAAGAAAGAGATCCCCTGATAGGTCACATGATGGTTTACCAGGAGGTGAGGTGAGAAGTCGAACAGAGTCTTTTACAATGTCGTACTAACCAGTTCAAGGTCTCCAAAAGGTTTGGTAATATTGAGCAGAAGTTAGAAGAGCTTGCGGCTTCTATGCAGTAGGTTCTATTCCCCTGCACGTGCTTAAGCACTTACTCAGGGTACTAGGAAAGTCGTGCCAACTTCAAACAGCCCCAGGCTAGCTGTTAATGCATCAGAAGACATCTCAGATCACCCAAGAAGCTCTGCGCGGCAGGTGAACGGGGCAGTCGGAATTCAGAATAACTTCAAATCACCAAGACCGCACCCCTCTAGTCGACAGCTTCAGACATTGTGAGCTTCCTGACCTTGACCCAGACTCCCAACTAACACTAACAGCTATCGTGGAAGTGAAGACTTACCTTCGGATGTGGTTGAAGATGGTATTGTTGCATATTTCACCTGCTTTCATGCTCAACCTTATAACTTGATGTGCCAAAATTCGTCGCTGGGACCAAACTGCTCGCTAGACCCGCTGGTTCTCAATCCTATGCTCGCATTGAGTTTTCGTTGTTCTTCCCATAACTTTTGGGCCGATCAACAGAAGACCAATGACTGGATTCGAGCTCTAACAGAAATATCTTGGCGTGATCTTATGCATCGGTACGGAGAAGGAGATACCAGTCTTGAGTATCTGCAGGGACTTTGTCTCTTGGCCCAAGTTGATTTTGCTGGTACGGTGTTCCAATACAGCCCCAGGAGTTGCCAACAATGCTGACTTCACAGACGGGAGGGTGCAAAGAGCCCACACTCAAATATCCCTCGGTGTGCGCATTGCCCAATCTTTAGGCTATCTCTCCGAATCCACAGAAACTGGAAACGAGGAAAGGAGTGAAGAGGTGATTCGATGCACCTGGACCCTATTCATGCTGGATCGTACCTTTAGTATTACCCGTCTGGTATCCCCTTCTCAACCCTACCAAGCCTATCAACTTCCAAAACCGACGTGGGAAGGAGCATTGTTACTCGACAAATTCCAAAGAGGTGCAAAGCAAGATTCTACCTCCAAAATTGACCCTCTGTCTAACGATCAGGATCTTTCGGCCCTCCTGGTGGGAGTGTATTCGCTTTGGGATGACGCAATTCGATATGTATTCCAGGCGACAAACAAGAGTGACATGCCTCCCTGGCATCCTACATCTGATCTTGCGACTATCGAATACCGATTCGCTGATTTCGAACCAGGTAAGATAAATTGAGCCCTTCCTTGACAAAGTCTGGCTTACTCATTCTCCAGAATTCTCCACACATCGATATAGAGAAGTCAATTTCCCACGTCGAGCAATCCAGGAGCCACATCTCCGCCCTTATTTTGCGTCATGGCTATGCTTTCAGCTAGCTTACATGTCGATACAATGTTGCATGTAAGTCTCGTTTGGATTTAATGTACACACGAGTTAATTTAACTTAGCCATCATCCATTTATAATGTTCATAAAGTTGCAGCATGTCATACGAAAAGTCCCACCAAGTTTCCTGCAGAAGTCGTATAAGAGCTCACTCATTCATTCCCATTGGATTATCAGATTCTTGGATGAAATGGATGAAGCTGGCATGATGCTCCATGATCCATTTATTGGCTATCTTACAGCAATCGCTGCTACCATTCAACTAGAGCATACTTTGAGCAAGCATGCAGATGTTGCAGCAGCAGCGACATTAAGTTTTCGAAGCGCTATCAGATATCTGAGGAAGCTCTCCAAGTACTGGAACAGCATTGCAGAATTGGTAGGCTCAAACACGATCAATCTCACCAGCTTGGTACTAATCGTGTCATAGCTTGGGATCGTAGAAGAGCTTGCAGCTAGACTTCGCCATCGCCATACCCTCTATTACAGTCAGGATGATTATGATGGGATTCTGCCTGTTGTCGAGAGCGAAAGGGTTGGGCTTGCTGGCGATGATATGAGCCTGATGTGGAAGGTTTTTGACTATGCTTCGATGTCAGCGTTGCAGGGGAAATCACCTCGCCCAAATGCAAGCACAGAAAATGCCAGCCAGGATATCGAACCTCACACATCCCAGCCTCAAGGTCAGACAGGCCCATCAAATAACATTAACAATCTGCCAGCGACAGGAAGCGATTGGGGAAATCTCCCATCCAACAACATGCCTTCCACCAGTCTTGATTTCCAAAATATTCAAGGACCACAAACGGGCCTCGAACAACCCAATTTATCATTGTTCGACCAAATCCCCGAAGACTGGGCATTTACGATAGACGACTGGACTTTGTTTGGAGCTCCAGGTTCCACCTATTTCTACAACGAAGCACCTTGAGAAGGAAATATCATGTCACGTCAAGTATGAATATCAATCAACATTGAATACGTTCGATCATTATTAGCAGGCAACCTCAAAGGGCCTGACGCTATATAAAGACTCATCCTTCTCCGACAAAGAAACATCAAAACCAAGAACACCAAGACTCTGACTGCACCTTCGGCCAGCGAAGTTGTCAAACGAGACCGCCTCATCAGCTGGTCGCCTCATCACACCAGGAGCTTCCGCCGAGTATCTTTGCCTGTACTTCTCCAGCAGATCAGGCGTAACATCGCTGCCACCACAAACTGCGACAACGATTTTCATCTCTCGCCAATCCTCGTCACTCATGTCTCTCCCCATAGCTTTCCTCAGCTCGCCATTATACACAGCTGCAAGACCGACGCCACACGAAACCTCCACAAGGACATTCTCACCCTCCGCAAAGCGAACCGAACCCATTGCTGCCTCAGCATCGCTCAACACCAAACTCGTGACATTACTCCGCTGCGCCAACTCATAGGCTCTCGAAGCCACACGGACAACACCCAGCGACGTGGCTATACTATTGATCTTCGGCAGCGTGATATGTTTCCCGCCCTTCAGACTCGCATTCAAACTTTCCGCTCCTCTAGTCTCGACCGCCAAAACTCTCGGGGGCTGTGGTCTGCGTAGAGAAGGTGTGAAGTTCCGCTCAATAGCAGTCATAATCCCAGTCAACAAACTTCCACCACCAACACTACACACCACACCATCGATACCCTCCTCATCATCCATCTGCTCATACACCTCCTCGAACATAGACGACGCGCCTTCCCAGATAACGGGGTTATCAAACGGAGGAACGTAGAACCCATGCGGATCCTTTGACAGCAAGTTCTCTTTCAGATACCGATCAGCATCTGCCCAACTAGCGCCGACTTGATGCACGATAGCTCCCAACGAGCGGATCTTATTGGCCATGAACGGAGACGTTGCGAGAGGGATGACGACTGTGGCTGGATATCCCATTGAGCGCGCTGCTGTAGCGCAGGCGATTCCGGCATTGCCGCCAGATGAGCAGTAGTAGTGTAGGTATGTGAGAGATTGGGCGTCGCGGCTGAGAATAGCGCTTTGCATCAGGTGGCTTATGCCGCGGTATTTGAATGACCCGGATGGTTGGTAGTTGTCTAGTTTGAGGAATATTCTACTGTGGAGATGTTAGGTTATTGGGTTTTGGTATGAGTGATGGGAGAGGGGACGAACCATCCTGCTGCTGTGGAGAGGGAGGAGGACTCGATGAGAGGAGTCCGTGTCCAAAGGTTTTCTGACATCTTGATGATAGGAAAAGGGGGATATCAATTCAAATCTTGATTGGTTCTTTAGAGAGGATGAGATACAATTGGATGTATTGTACGAGAACGTGAAAGTTGGAGACGAGAAAGAGTTATTTGAAAGTCGCTTGGGTATCTTACTCTTCAAAGCAAAATACAGCAGCGGTATACATCCTTATATACCTTACCTTACCTTCCATACACGATCCAAGCACTCACTCATGCCTACCTACCTAAGGTACAGTCCGGGTATCCACATTCTCCACTACCGATCCATGAATAACAACAAACCCTCATCAGACCCTTCACCGCAGCGCCTCATTACGTCTCACTCACCACCAGATACGGACTCGTATGTCTAGGTTGAGACGCACGTTGAGAAACTCTCTCTCATCGCTCCCTCCTCATTGGCGCAGCCCTCGATTCTCAGATATCAGGAACAAGAAACTAGCGGTTGCCGGCTGAACGCGGTCCGATCACATGACCGGTCCGGACGTCCTTATGCCCGTTCATGGAAGGCGCACATTCTGCATCAGGTAGGCAAGTATGTTTGATTTCTGCAGATGAGGATCCAAGCACGTAATTATTATGAGGGGATTTAATGCCTAGATTGCGTGTTTTGAGAGAAGTGGAAGGTTGAGGTGGTATCGATTGGGTTTGTTTATGGTCACAGGCTGTGAACAGAACCGAACCGAACCCCTTTTGAGCTGGCCTCGCTTCGGGTGGAGATGCATTTATATTTGTCAATCTGGGAAGATGGCCATTTGATTATCCATCTGAGAGGATCATGAGGAAGAGGGTTTTATTAATAATTTACATTTTCCTCTTGAGGTGTTAGGTCAAGTGTTGTCGTCACCTGGATGATTATTCGGCTGTTTTCGTAAGGTACTCGTCAGATGCGAACATGAATATGTTTCAAACCTCTTATGTTATTATTGTTAATGTTTCTCTATCTAATCATACAGACCTCATCACATTATTCCATCACTGTGTAAATCCTCCAATAAAACAAAAACAAAACTCCAAATTAAAATCATCCCAGGGTATATCCGGATCACAACTCCTCCCAAGTATCGAATATCGTACAGCACATTTCTCACTACTCAATGCAGATTCCCAAGCGCATCAATCTGCTTCGCACACTTCGCTTTCATCTTCATAAAATATCCCCATCCAAAAACACACGCAACGCCAATATACGCAATACCCGCACTCCCGATCTTGATCCACAGCTGCGCATAATCGCGATGAGCTTCTGTATCCGTCGCTAGGGACACCACCCCATTACGGGTATTGAGCCAGTGACCCAATCCAGCTTTACAGATACAGTTCCGGTATACGCCTAGAAGCTGCATGATTGTTCCACCAATGGAGCAGAAGACTGCAAAAGCTATGCAGATCGAGCCGAGGATGTAGACGGGCCATTTAATCAAAGGTCTCATGTCGCCTTGGTGGAAGTTGTAACAGAACCAGCAGATGATCAACACGATTTGACAACCGGCATAGCAGAGTACGGTGGTAGCTCTGCAGCCAAACCCGATGATAGGCGTGAAGTAGGAGATAGAGATTGCAAGTGCGCAGACGATTGTGATTCCGAGAATGGTGAGGATGCATGCGGCTAGTCTGATAGTCCGCGAGTTTAGGATCTTCTCGATGCTTGGAATGGAGGGTGCCATTGGACCGACGATTGCATCCATCGTCCAGCTTCGAACACAGTCCCCTCTGTACCAGAGAGCAACGGTGTGGTATGGCGACTTGGAAAGAGCAAATCTACCTGCGTTTTTTGAACCCTCAACCCGCCCGAAGATTGCTTCCAAAGTTGCAGATCTTGTCATCCCGAGAACGCAACAACAAGCTGTCGCAGTGAGGACAACAATTCCGTACCACAGACCAAAGGCGATGGCGTGTGCGGTATCATTATCCCCCAGTTTAGAGGAGGCATCGAATAGTGCATAACCGTAGGCACCGAGATAGAAGACGACCGGAGCTCCAATCTGAATTCCATACGAGCTTTGATGGTCGAGTAGGAGATGCAGTTTGCCTTGCGTATCCTCGAATTTTGCGTCACAGAGGTCCGCAATGACCTTGTCAACCAAATCATCTCCTGGTTGCTCGTTGGGGTCCACTCGAGGGAGGAAAGTTCCAATCAAAGTCAGGGAGATTGCATAAGCAGCTTGTCGACGCCGAAGATTTCCTAGAGCGCCCTTTGACACCTCCCTCTCGATCTCTTTCAGAATCATCCAGTCCTTCAAGCTCTCATCAATCGCACCGACCATCATGAGACCGGCAAGTCCGAAGACGGCGATGATCCAGGAGATGATGTCAAGTATCATGATGAAAAATGCAGCCACCAGCCAGAAGATACTGAGGAATATATTCTTATCGAACAACTTCTCCCCGCGAGGCATGCGATAATTCCGCGGGATGGCCAAGACGAAGACCAGAGCTGGCAACAAGAAACCGACGAGTGGACCGATCCATTGCGATAATTGGGAGACTTGCGACATTTGCCAACCCGGCCATCGTTCAAGACACACTGGTAGAGAAACAGTGACAGGGAGAGCCGGGTCGCTTGGGAAGAGCGCATATTGCGATGCGCATCTTGAGCTCGTGTTGTTTGCTAACGAGGGATCTTGAGCTACCGATTCATTTCTGATGATCCAGCACGCTTGATCGAAATCAACATGGTTATTGACAGCCGCACATGCAGTGATGTAGGTAAGCAGGAAGAGTGATGTAGTACAGCGCATCATCGCGCGAAGTAATCGTTGTGGAAAAGTAGTGAGTGGTATGAGCTGGGTCACTGTATGAGGCAAAAACAAAACAAACAAACAAATTCTTATTCACAGCAGTGCTATTTCTCAATTTGAAATGGATGAGAAACCAGAAAGCCAGACCAGAGACCAGAATTAAATATCAACAAACAAGGCAGGCGCACATCATCCAAGATGGCTCGACTCCGAAGTACTCACCCAAAAGAGGACTTCCATTTCCACGTTCGCTCTCGCATTCACGCCCCCGTGCAGTCACACTCACGCTCAGCCTCGCTGTACAACCCCAATATACTCATTTTCCCGACGAGGTGTGTTTGAAGCTGATGTGTGTAGCCACACTTCCCTCCTCCAGCCAACCACATTCCAGCAGAATGTTTTCCCGAACCCCCTTCACCGGATGTGTGCACTTGCATTTCGATATCGGAGGAGAGGCTGAGACTTCAACTTTCGGTGAGGGGGAGTGGAAAAAGGACAGAAGTAATCTCCACGCTTGGTTTGGGGTGGCAGGCTGACATAGCCAGGGGTTGTTCGCTTGCCTTGAACCAATCAGTTTTGGGGCTGCTGAGAGGCTGAGATCTCGTCTCACTGCATGTACATAGCTATTTGCGTTACAAGAAACTGTCGATGGGAATGAGGCTCTGAAGATTGGAATTTGCCCTTTGATCGGCGCTTAGACTGAGAGGAGAACCTCGGAACTTCCAACGCCGCCCCGACACGTGACATAAACATGGGCTTCAGAGAAGTCGAGGCTGGCCTGCACGCTTTTTTTTGGTGCACTCTGTTGGGAAATATCTCTCCAAACCTGACAGCTACAGCCACTATATATGTTCAAATTCCAGGTCTGAGCCCAAGAAAACGGAGGTTTGTATACTCACGTGATATATCAGAATCTAATTTTGGAAATTTGACCTTGGTGAGTATCGAGACCCCATATGTTTGTACATGGTTGAATCTTTCTAGATCTACCAGATCCTCTTCACCATCTCATATCGGCTGATCTTCCCGAAATCTTGATTCTTCTCTGCTTTCTCCTTTCCAATTTTCTCTTTCTCCTTCATCTTCTTCAGCGTCTCCGGATCATCGTCATAGAACCAACGTTTCTTGTCTTCATCCACTTCTGTCATACCCCATATCCCTAAGCGATTGCCTTCCGCACCATAACTCTGATGTTCGCGTTTCTTCATGGTACGGTATCTGTTCCGTGCGAACTTGAGCAGGAGCATTCCAAGTACCAGCTTGCAGGCAAGAAGAACGAAGAAAGCGCCCAGGAAGAATACGAGCATGGTAAGTGCAGCTATGGCATCGTCTGCACTAGGTAGATACCAAGGATTGGTCGCTAATGGGTCCGGGATTCCGAAAGTGGAGCGGCCGAGGGCTCGTCGGATGATGTTGTCGAAGTGCTCCAGAGCGGCAGTTGTTGCAGGAGAAGTTGTTGCCGATTCAACTGATAGTGCTGTTGCTGTAGATGCAACTGGTGATGGAAGGTGGGTAGCAAGAAACATATGATACGTCTGCATTGAAGAGCGAATGAAAAGGCATGACAGTGGAATCACTGGCAGTCCCAGACGCTTGATCAAGTTCTGATTTACGAACGCCTAGAAATTGTGAGCGGGGTCTCAGATATTGGTTCGAACAGCTTACATTGGTGTAATAATCCTTGGCCAGAACGTCAAGGTATCGCTGGTAGACTGCCGGCTTGACATTGTTGAATTTGCTGATGTAAGAGTGCTTGATCCAATCGACCAACATCTCGCTGCCAAGAACGAGGAGGAAAGGAGTAAACACTTCGCCCGACCAGCTAGGTAGGACGGTGAAGCTGCTCGGAAGAATAGAATTGCTACGTGATGATACTGCGTCATCTCCCGCAAGGTCACCATATCCGCCAACTTCAACGATGTTTCGAAGCGCAATGATTATCAACATCAGCCAGAGCTGGAAACGTTCGACGATATCCGCGCAGGTGAGTTGGAAAAGATTGTCTTTCTCTATCTTTTTAAAGACTGTGGACTTCACCTCAACAAACTGGTTGGAAATCAGGAGAGTCAGGAGGGCGTTTGAATATGAGTTGACAGCAACGTTCAGGGCAATGACTTGATAGAATAGCGCTGTGGCGTGGGTGACGTTGTAGATGAGTGCCAGGACGAACATTCCAAGAGGACGCAAAATTTTGCTTCTTCCATACGAATCTCGTTCCAAGGTTTCGTTGGAAAACAGACACTCGAGGATATCTTGACCAAGAGCTGCTAGGAGTTTGTCACAAACCTGTCAATGTTAGGACTGTAACGTAAGGAGCAAGTGAAACCACACCTCAAGAGCATTGAAAATAACATAGAGCTTGATCGCCGACTGCCCCCGAATACTGTGATACATTCGACTGGCGTCCAATTTCATCAAGATGAAGCAGCTGAAAATGATCACTGCTCCTTGAAGAAGATCTGCCTTGTGGTATTGTGAAAGCGAGGAGGGTTGAGACTTCGTTCTCCGATGCCTCCGTCCCCAACCTTGCCTTGATTTACGCTCCACTTCAGCCTTTAAATTTTCCGATGTCAAGTTTGGCAAGCCGGCATCAGGTTTTCTTCCTGATTGCAATTGGTAAGATGCAGTCGTTGAAACTGGAGGGCGACTCGCCCTAGATACGCTCCTCGAGCGATCGGCTGAGCTCATGCTTCCTCGTCTTCCGCGCTGACGATGCCAGAAGCGTCCAGATCCATGGTAGATGAATCCAGCGATGAACCGCACCTCTTTCGCTATAACATGGCCCCACCACTGGATCAAAATTGCCGCGGCTTTGAAAAACCGAAGTGGCAAAATGGTAAACGTGTATAGCCATGCATCCAAGCATGCCATTGAGCCGAAATAAAGAACCTGCTCTAATTGAGGCGGGAGCAACAAGAAATTCAACAGTCGCTCAAATTTGACTTTCGAAGACTCATAATGAAACTCGCTCGATGCTGATCGATAAATATACAACGGGCTCGGTCGTGTAGAAGAAAGCTCCAGCTGCAGGTAGGTAGGGATGGACATAGGAGGCAGCGGTATCGATTGAGGTATTGGTGATGGGGGATCTAGACCATTCTGTAACTTGGCTGATACGACATTGAGATCTAGTGGCTCTGGTCGCAGTCCCGATTGCAGCGGTTTCCTCTTCGGCGAAAGTTGGTTCTGTGCCTTGGTCATAGATGGTGTGGTTTTGCTTGTCGTGGGAGGCGTTGAAACGGCTCTGGAAGAGTATCCAGGCCGTCTAGTCATCGTATTTGAAGCAGTCTCGGCTCTGGCTCGGCGGTCATTTGGAATCTCTGCATGGATTGCCATCGGCTCTGGAGCACTGATTTTTCTGTGCCTTCCGTTTTTGCCATCAACTTCCGAGTACGGACCATCAGACAGAGAGCCTCTTCGATCAATAACAGGCGATGGCGCAAGAGAGGCCTGCGCGGAAACCGTGTACCTGGTCGGGGAGCTGACCGGGAGAGAGTCGGGAGCTGTCGTGAGCTCCTCAACTTCAGCAGCTGTCAATTTCAGAACCTCGCCATTGGTTCTATTAATAGAGAGCTTCCGGGGGTTTCTAATCTTCTCTTCTGTTGTGCCCTCCATCTCGGCGATAGTAGATCTCACATCATCCCCATTCCTTCGATTGACCGAGAGTTTCCTGGGTTTTCTGACCTCTTCTGGAATATCATGAAGCTCATGCGGCGGTAGAGACTTAGATATTGGAAGCGGCGAAGCAATGGCGGTTTCATCGTTATCCATAGATGTTGAACTATTGTTCAATGCCTTTTCAAAAGATCCTGAGTATTTCCGACCATGGGAAATAGATGGTAGGGTCCCCGCGTACTCCCCCGAAGAATCTGTTACCACTAGAGATGGGGACAAGCTCCGCGGCGAAGGTGACTGTGATCTCGATGGCGTCGGCGATGGCGAAGGAAGATGCGTCACTTCCTGGACAGCCAGTGTGAATCCTGAAGCCATGTCATGTGACGGATTCTGTCCTCCTGAGGCCATCTCGGGCCATGTGGTCTGGCTCTGCGCTTCCTTCTCCTCGTCTCGAGAACTCGAGCCGACTATTGATACCATAGCCAAAGTTCATGTCAATCAATGATTCGGGTCATTTGAGGCATCGAATCGTGGTCGTTGCCGGTGGACAGTTGAGAGAGATGGATATTTGGTTGGATCTTGAAGTCAGGTTGGTGTCCAGTCGAGATTCTGAACCAAGAAATCTAGCGTTTCGCTTAACACCCCAGCCCGTCGATTAGCGTGCCAAGGCACGCCCCACCAAATCTCGGTAAAGGAGTCCTATCAGCATTGTTTATTTACTTTCAGTATCATGTGGTTTCGAGTCTTGCGGGGTATATCGAAATATGAATACGGCAAGCTTTTAAAGCCGTTAAGCTTGGCTTTTGCAGATAACCCAAACACCATGGCGAGTCCGGACAAACGAGAACGGATCCGAGTAGCTATGCAGACTGGGTCGGTTCCTTATCAGATCAATCTCTACAGCCATGTTAGAGACGGTTTTGCTGTGAGACGTGCTGTCGCGAGCAATGCAGAAGTCTTTGCGAAGAAGCAGGCGTTCGTTCAAGCTTTGCAATGGTTCAATTTCCATCTTTTCGATGCATGATATCTGGCATGGAATCCATTGAGGTGTAATGCAGCGATGGAGGATGGGTCTGATATATAACCTGATGTTATTCTAACTGCGGTTCACGGAATGAATCTACTTGTTAATCTTCTTGCAAGTGAGCATTTGACTGTAAAATAAGCATTGGAAGCTATTTGCAAATGCTTCGGTCCTTCATGTGACATGGTTCTTGGCCTTGCTCCACAGTTCCGAGATGCTAAAATGCTCCCAACCCGTCAACTCAAGCTCTGTCATCCATATATCTTGTGATCGTAAACCAGGGAAAGGGGGTAGATCGGAAGACAAGAACGCAGAGAAGAAATGGCCTCCGAAATAAAATGAATGTGAAAAAAATGATATCGCAACATAGATAACCCCAAATCCCGAACTTTCGCTCTTCTTCCCTTCGTTGCCTTGATCAACAATCTTCGTCGGAATCCAGGCATATCACATCTTGGCGAGAGTAACCTTGAGTGACTGCCTTCTTTTGGGCCAACCGTCTGTCTAGCCTGCTCTTGTTATTCTTGATGCTGTGAATGTGAGATTCACGCAACGGTTTCCCAAGAGCCTTAGCAAGAGGTGGCGGTACCGCGTTTCCAATCTGACGAATGATATCCCTAACTCTGGAGTCATCGAGGTCAAAAACAAACCAGTCAGGGAAGCCCATGGCGCGGGCATATTCCCGAATGCTTATGACCCTGTGTAAGAATGGATGGAGGACCTAGACATAGAGTTAGAAAGTTTTGAAAGGGAGATTATCAGATCAGACTAAAAGTTCATACCCTTCCGTTTTTACCGCTTGGATCAATGCTAGTCAAGCAAACATCGAACGATTCTTCCATATCTAAACGTCCATATCTTCCGGGGTAAAATTTGTTTGTGGCGGCTTTTGAATCTGGGTGATGCAGGAACCAGGGTTTGTTGATATCTGGGACATCTCGATGGTCTGCACCAGGCCACAAGGGGATGTCGCAAATAAAAATCGTTTTCCGAATAGACCAGTGTTGAGTGACGTGGTTCATCAAATGATCTTTGTCAACCCCTGTTCTTAACTTTCGCTGGTATTCACATCGAGGCTTTGAATCATATGATTGTTGGTTTAAACCAACAGCATCTTCGCCTTGGATAATCTCGAACTGTTTGATGCGATCCCAACGTCGTTGACGGTCCTTCATAATCGCCTCATTTTCTCCTCGCCGAGGATCGCTCCACTCATAAGTAGGTAAGTCAGTGACAGAGTCACCGACAGTATATGCACGATGTGGTGCTGAGCGTCGAGTTCGATACCAGGTCATTTCTTGACACACGGCTGTTGACTTGTGGAAATTCTCTGGTTCAGGAAAGCTTGGGAGAGGGTAACCTGGCAACGAAGCCCAGAAAAATACTCTGCTTCGTGATGACGGCACTCCGTGTTCTGCTGCTTGTAACAGAGCAAAATGAACTTGATAACCCATGCTTGTCAATGCCCGAAGCACAAATCTACTTCACGTTAGCTCACTCTTGTCTCAGAGTTTCGAGAGCAATACTTCACAGTGCCGTTCTCGATACCACCTTCTATCTTGCTTTTCCCAGCCTGAGTTGCTCCAAGCTGCGAACTTGTAAGTAATGTGACTCAAATTTAGAATTCGACTTCTTGACTTACTCGATGAGTTAGGAGTCCCCGAACGTTTTCAAGCAAGAAGTACTTTGGTCTGTAGAAATCCACGTAACTAAGAAGAACAATCAGGAGGCTGTTTTTAATGTCTTCGATCTGCTTGTATCGATTCAATCCGCTGTATCCAGGACAAGGACAACCTGAGCCCGTTAGCATTCGTGCCCAAAAGCCAAACACTCATTGAATCTAGTCTCGAAATTACTCACCGCCGCAAATGAAGTCGATTTCTCCCCGCCTTGGTAAATTTGGGACAGGGTGTTGGTTGCAGTCCAGAATTGGTTCCACTTCCTCTCCATTTTCCCGTCTAACTGCATGCTCAAGCAAAAGGCTTGCATCTGCACAGCAGACTTGGGAATTTGGAAAGTTTTTGCGGTAGGTTCTGCATGCAGCCTCCGAGAACTCCACCGCGTAGACACTCTCAACTGCTTGAGAAAGCTCCAACCCAGCAGTCAGACCACCAGCTCCGGCGAACACTTCCATTCCTTTCAGTTTTGGGTAGTCCGAATATTCCTCGCTTTGGCGTGTTTTTGATAACAGCTCAGTCTTACTCTGCTTGGAATAGTAGAGCCCCTCCGCGTCCAAGGGTACAAGGTCGACTGCTCTGATCACACCACCAACGAGATGCTTGGGAACTTGGTCTTTTGACCAAAACATATCTGGTTCATCTTTGTATTTGTTCATATCGTTGATGTCGTCCGGATGTCGGACATGGCAAATCCCATCGAGTTGATCTGGTCGAATACCGCTCTGCGTTGCCGTGTAGTAGAGTCGTCTTTCGTCACGGATAACATACGTTCTGCCTTCCTGAAACTCGCCTAGCCAACTTGGATAAAAGTCGTCAAATCGCGAGAAAATATCTAGACTGATTCGTAAGCGATCTCTCTTTACGGTCTCCTTTTTCTCGTTGTATTGTTCGCGAGACGCTGTGATACTCATAATCTGGCCAATGTGATAAGTCTTCCCTGGAACGTAGACGTAGACAAAGTCGTGGATAAAGTAGCTATTATCTCCGTATTTGAATCCTTTAAATTCCAGCTTTGCTCCCTTGCGCTTCGTATGACCAAGGATCCGGACATCGTCGGTCTGCCCTTTCGCAGCTTGACGATCGCAGCATTCGCATTCTTCGCTTCCAGAATAATGCTCCGGCCTTGCTTCATGCTCAGTTGCATCGGTGAATTGCTTCTTTTCGGGGTTATAGTGCAGGAAATAGTAGTGATTTCCACATTTCTCAAATTCCTTTTCCGGAATATCGAATTTATCGCCGAAAGTTCTATCGAGAGACACAACAGATATCTTGCTAGCTATGCAACTAACTTCTTCATCGTCACATTCCGTCAGAAGAAAAAGCTCATGGGTACTTGCAAGCTCACCCATAGCGGTCGCTGCTCCATGCGAGAACCAGCGTAAATGCGCCATAGGCTTACCACCATGCTGCGGAAACTTAGTTTTGGAAACATGCAAAAGACTCGATGATTTCTTACAATGTCTTTGTACAAGTATGCAATTCTTGCATACCACAAGTCTTGATCGCCAACTTGTGTGTCGCATCCCTTTCGCTTTTTCCGAGACTTTTCTGGACCTAGAACTGAATTAGCTGTGAACAAATTCTAACAGAAGGAATGAAGACTCACTGGTACCACGTACGGTAACACAATCACCAGGAGAATAGACCTCGCCGTTATTCATAGTAATTGATGCATACCCAATTTTGCCAGACTCCCGATTCTTCCAAATTGAATGCGCTTCAAAGTCAAAATTAATCAGATCGCTATCCCATGTTGCAACCCGAATCTTTTCAAGATGCACGTTCAAATCAGAAATTGATTCGGGCCCTCTAGCGTATGGGTAGTTTCTGATAACGCCGACTTTGTTAGGATAAAAAGGGTTTGCCTACTCAATACGTAAGCTTGATATTCCGTCGAAAAGTACATGCATGACTTACCAGGGTATGGAGCCAAGGTGTTGCAAGACTTTGAGTTCTATGTTGAAGCACTGCCTCGTTCGGATTACCTGTTCGAGCTCTAGGCTTTCGCTCTCCTCGAGACATGCTTGTACCTGGCCATTCATCAGGGCTGATGTCTCTCAACTCTTCATTGCCATCAGGCACTTCATATTCTGATTCATCACCGAAGTCTGGAGTTGCGCTCAATGAACGTAGTGGTGTCCTGGCCTTCTGGTTGTTCTGTGAATCAAAATCTTCCTCAGTATCTTCGTCATCTTTGTCACCAGAGCTGAGTTCAACGACTTTTTGGCGTTTGAAGATGGATGATCTGTTCCCCGCGGCCGCTGATAATGCTTCAGCTGTGTGGAAAGTAACCTCAGAAGATGTAGACCTGAGCCTGGAAACCCGTCGATTGGCACTGCGAAGTGGCTCATCCTCATCACTTTCAATGTTTGACTGAAAACTCCAACCCGTACTTCTCTGGGGATTAGATGAAGAAAATTTGATCAGGGGTGGTAAAGATGAATTGTCGCTCGATAGCTGCTGTTTCTTCTTCTTCCTGCTGGAGGCGTATACGAGGGGCTCGTCGTCAGAATCGTCATCTCGGGCTCGGCGCTTCAGAATTGATCGGGAGATGCATTTTCTTCTATTATCTGATCTCCAGGCAGTAATCTCATTGTCGGAGGAGGAAACGACTTCAGCAGCTGTAATTCCATCACTTTCACTCTGGTAATCACACTGTACATCTAGTGAATCCGCAGTGTGAGGGGGAGTCTGAACCTCTGTACTCGGGAGAGCTATCGAATCGTGTGACAGTCTCAGGGAAGTGAACTCGCTCTCACTCGGAGTTTGAGGCGTGGCAGGCGAGCTTGACGGAGGTGAAAGTAACGAGGCCTTGAGTATCGCAGCTGGTATGAGAAATTCGCCAGGTTTTCGGACCAATTCGATCACCTTTAACTGGGCCTCTTTGACATCGAACTTGACTGAGCGCAGAATATCGTAAAATTTCTCTGTTGTATGTCAGAATAAGTTGTGCGATTTTGTTGCAGAAAGTCTAAAGCTAACTTACCCGGGGTTAAATTGGGGTCTTCCACGAAAGCCTGCGGAAAATTCTGCACGACTTCGTTACCTGTGAGCTTCTTCATGTATTGGCTCGCATTGAGTCTGGTCTGTCTACTCATTTTGAGGATAAGGCAATAGATGAATAGTTGCTAAGCATTATC
Source organism: Cadophora sp. M221 (assembly GCA_017366145.1). NCBI lineage: Eukaryota > Fungi > Ascomycota > Leotiomycetes > Helotiales > Ploettnerulaceae > Cadophora > Cadophora sp. M221. Next base: position 22,676 of record JAFJYG010000414.1, read on the forward strand.
TTGGAAGGAGCGACTTGAGGTCCTGAAAAGGTGAGGAAACCATTAGCGTAAGCGTGGAAATATTGATGAGAGCAAACAGAGTTGTGAAATATCTGTTGAGAGGAGGAAAAAGATGAATATTACTTACCAAGGGTGGCGTTGTTGTTGTTGTCAAAACCTCACCTCTTCTTGTCTTCAAATCATTGACTCAAAACTGCTGCCGATGGCGATGAGAATGATAATCAGTGTTGCTTGCTGGAGAGTCTCAAGAAGATAAAGAAGTGTAAAGAGTTCTAAAAGTGAGTTCTGATGCTATTGTAGAGGGGTGGGAAGCTGAATGCTTCCCAGACGTTGTTGAATAGAGGAGTGAGAGTGATCTTGAGAAGTAGGGGCAAGAATTGAGAGATGAGTTGATGAACAACTCTTCGATGCTTCCAGAGAGAGTTGTCGTTGTGTTGTTATCTTGATTAGGGAGGATGTTGAGGTTGAGATCTATAAGAGGGAAGGCGGCAGGAGTTGTAGATGTTGAGGGTTGGTTGGAAGAGTAAGGTGGGTGGTTGTTGAGAGTAGGAAAGAAAGATAGAAGGAGAAGTAGACGCCAAGTGACGCTAAGGAGAAGTTAGGCATAGAAGTTGGGCCTCAAATTGAAAAGGAAAGAAGTAGCAGGGTACTAGTGCAATGGAAGTAATGGTGAGGGAAGTAAACAAACCCCCACAACTAAGCGAGACGAGTGTTCCTCAAAAGCGAGTTCGGCTTTCAAAAGAGCCTCGTGATATGATTATTCAAGGAGAATTGCTCCAGTGACGCACTTCGTTGAGTTAAAGAGCAAGGACTTTCTCCAGATGTTCTCGATATTGGGTGGCATCGGACTGTCCTTTTGCCTTATAGAGAGATTCCGAAAGATAGGTTTACCATACCCCTCCAAAACATCAAACATGACAAACAGAGTAAGTGAATCTAAGGCACAAAGTGAATATCTACGTTAATACCGTAGCCTCACGTACAATCTAAAAAATTATAACCTCCATCACCTTCAACCTCTTCCCACTATCTCAAAGAGTTACACCATCAATCAAAAATTCGACAAGGAGAATACTCGATTCCGCCAGTACCTCCCTAGACTTTCGCAGTGACCAAACGGAGGGAGAGGTGTGTGTGATGGGAATGAGAATGGGCATGTGAGTGATTGCAAGACGTTAGTATAAAAGACCTGAAATAATTTCAACAGATGTGTACGGTTAGAGGTACCCCATACCACATACAAGTATGCAAAGGATGTCGATATAAGATCGGGGTTGGGCTAGACTAGCAGTGCATATTACCAAAGAAGCCGAACGAGGCCTGGGCTGGGCTTGGTGCTTTGAGCATCCAAGTTAGGGTCATGATTTCCGACAGATAGTACAAGGAGATCCTTGAGTACCAGCCAGGGCCAGTCAATCAAACATCAAGACTTACTACTGTAGCATAGAATTTCGAGGAATTTGGCGGAGCAGGATTTGGTGGTACATTGGTATTCCAAGCGAGCTTTGAATACATATCAATTTGGATCCGTACAAGATCCAGACAGACCACCAATGACATCAAGGTGCAGAATCCAGCAACACAATACAGTACAATCGCACTAGAAACAAGAAACAATTTCTATTACTCACGTAACACCCCACACCCCACATCCCACCTCCCATCTTCACCAACACTCTCCATGGATTGGAATACTCTCAATTCATAAGTCTACAGCTACAGATATATCTACACTAGAAAGAAAGCAAGCCAGCGAATGCTCCGTCCCATCTACACCATTTTTTCGACCCCACAAAACTTTTGCAACAGCTGAGAGTAAAGTAAGCAAAGTCCATGATCCACTGTATGGCTCGCACCCCGCGCCGCGCCTTGCGCCATGCAAGCGAGCAAGTTATAAAGATATCGAATAAATGAATGCAACAGCTACTAGATATTAGATATCGAATGCCAGTCTAAACGCCGCGCTAATATCGAAACACTTCTCCCTCTCCATCCAACTCTATTCAACTCAACTCAACTCACTTCCTCGGCAGCTCCCTGAAAACTTGCCTAAAGATCTCACGACTCTTGAACAGATTACTAACCCTCAAACGCTCGTTATCCAAATGTGCGGAATCGCTCGCTTGGCCACACGGAAGATGCGCGGCTGGGGCGTTGAATTCCTTCTCTAGGAAGCGAATACTAGGGATACTGCCTCCTTCGCGGATGTAGAGGGGCTTTCTTCCCTTGTGTTTGGGGCCATTGCCATTCGAGGAGACGGGGGATAGAGGGGCCTCAGAATCGATTGATGTTGTGGCGGCGAGAGAAGTGTGATCACTGCCGTTGGTGAGAGTTGTGGATGTTGCGGGCGTGGGCTTGAGACTTGGGCTCATGCTTGGGGTGGGTGGTTTCTTGGCTTGAATCTTTGGTCTTGGGCCTGGGACGCTAGAGCGGCGAGTTTCACCGATGGGACCCCAGACGTCCATGATTGCTTCCTCCAGAGTTTGGAATATCTCGTTGTCTGGGTCACCGAGCCAAGCATCAGCTTGGTTGTCGATGGTGATTGAGAGATGGTTATGAGTGTCAAGCTTGGCGAAAGCATCATTCAGGAATGCCGTCAGTGACTTGATCACATCATCGACTTCTTGGTTGGGAACCAGACGAAGGGAGATGGCGGCGCTGGCATGAGATGATACAAGGGACCCATCTGGTCCCGAGACTTTGTAGCGATGGACAGTCAAGTTTGGTTCTCGCCATCTCGCCATCAAGGAAGCTTTGAGTCTATCCGCCGGGCCATTTTCGGGATTTCGTCTGATCAGGGTCTCCGTAATGTCATCGTAACGAGCCTCCTCAACTGCAGTCAGGGGTAGGATGTTGTCGTAGAATCCAGGGATCTGAATCCGATTATGGCGTCCCTTGAGCTTCGCAAGAATCGATGTGAGATCGAACAGCGGCTCATCCATCATGAAACTTCCATCGACACCACTGTGGACATCTGGATGGTTGCTGTCAACCTTGACGGTAGCATGCAGGACACCTCTCAATCCATAGGTCAGGCAAGGAACATCATCATCCAGCCAATAACTGTTTGCGAGAATGATGTAGTCAATGTCGCCAATCAAGTCTTTGTGCCGTCGAACAGCGTCTTTGAAACCTCGGGAACCCGATTCTTCTTCGCCCTCGATGAGGAAGATGATATCGGATTCGAGTGCCTTTTCATGGACGAGGTCAACGACTCCATACAGAGCCGCCATGATTGGACCCTTGTTATCGGTTACACCTCGACCATAAAGATAGCCATTGATGCCTTTCATTTCAAAGGGATCAACAATCCACTTATTCTGCTTATTATCCGCAGGAACGACATCATCTGTATCGAGGTTAGCTTGGGAATTGAAATTTTTTGAGTTTGCCTACAATGACCATAGAATAAGATCTTCTTTCTCTCGCCAGCAGTTGAAGGGTTGCCCTTGAAACGAGCATAGACCACAGGGTTGTGACGATTGTCAGTATTCAGCATTTCAGTCTGGGCACCATGCTTCTTGAACAATGTTCGAAGGAAAGTTGCTCCCCGACGACAGTCCTCAGCATGATCGGCTCTGGAAGAAATAGTCTTGAAAGATACAAACTCTTGAAGAGACTTGATCAACTGATTGTCGGGCACGTCAGCTTTGCCATAGCTTCCAGAATCACAACCTGTGATATTCCAAATCGACACCGAATTATCATTCGCTCCTGTGATGTAGAATTGCTGCCCGTTGAAAGTTGTGAGTGCAGATGCCAAGATCCTTCCTTCATGGGCCTTCCAGCGATTGACACACTGGTACTTTTGGCTGAAGGATGTTGAGGATTGGTATTTGCCATATTGCACAGTGCTGTATTTCTATCAAGCAATTAGTTCCTGGTACTCCGCCAAACTTGACAGCACTTACTCTGGCATAACCAGTAGACCCAGCACTGAACAGGTGTCCCCAACCCATCTGTAGTGTCATAACATCTCCCTTGTGCGCTCTGATGACTCGGAGCTTCTGCTTGGTATCCAAATCCCACAACTCTATGACTCCCTCGAGTTTGCTGCTGTACAAAAATGACCCATCGACAGCCATCGATAGAACAGATTCGGCGTCATCGTCTCCAAGACAAGCAACTTCCTTGATACCTTGACTTTGATCATGGGACAGCTTCCAGATTTTGATTGTACCATCTCCGCCACCGGATAGCAGCACATCCTCGTCCGCCTCAATCAATCGAGTAACACCGCGGACCATCAGCATGCAGTAAACGTAGCCAAAATGAGCATAATGCATCATATGTGCCTTGTCAATCTCCAGCACAACCCCATCATTCGATCCCGTTCGATTGTTTTGCGGTCTCGGTGTGGAAGTTCCTCCTTTCGCAATAGAATCGAAGAATTTATGGTTTCGGCGGTCGGGGTGGGCTTCTGGATCTGGAGAAGGTCTCGTGCTCGACTCGTTCAAACTGCACCATTGTATGCTGGTATTCTGAGCTCCCAAGTAGACCGTTTGGAATTGCGACGAATAGGCCACACTGAACACATCTCCAACGTCGTAGGTACTGTAGATATGGTAGAGCCGCTTCAAGTTGTCTGGGCACCAGGCATTGACGATTGCATCTCCAGCACTCGAGAAGAGAAGAGTGCCATCCGGAGAGAGGAAGAGGCAAAGCACTGCTCTGGTATGCGCCTGGATGCGAGCCACCAGCTCGAATGAAGCCAAAGACCACACCACAATCTCTCCATCCTGTGTGCCTGCGTAGATATACCGACTGCCAACCGCGAGTGTGAGGATCGAGCTGTCGTTCTGCAGATGGTGGGCGAGTTCGGGCTTCTCCTTCAATCGTGCTGCGGATGGCGAGTCTTCCTCAGCTCGGTTGAGGACTTCGTAAGGGGGTTCATCGTCGCTGGCTTCGGCTGGAGATAGATTAGCAACGGGGGGAGATAAATTGGATGATCTTTCAGCAACAGGTCCTCTTGCGCCAAAAATCGAAGCCATCTTGCAAGATCTGGAGGGCTGCGATTTCCAAGCCCGTTGCCCGTCAAAGGACGAGGCTACTGTTCTGACTGTAGCGAGCCCGCTGCTGGCTGCTGGCTGGCCTTCCCCATCCATCCCCAGCACTGCAAGGCCCCCAAACCCGCTCCACCTCCCACTCTTGAGCATTATCCAGCCCACCAGCCATCAGCCTCACGATACTTCGTGAACTTCCGTACAACCACACCATCCGGACTGTTCCCCGGGGCCATCCATCCTCAGTATAAGAACAAACTCACTATCTGTCTCCTCGCTCTCCTCATCCTCGCTGGTCCACACTGGTTCGTCTTCGCTGCTCGTCATGAGCGGGATATCGGGGTCGCACATCTTGGTCGTCAATGAGTTTTGATTCGAAAGTCGACTGCCACAGGCATTCCACAGCTCCAGATGGGAAACCTCGTCCTCCCTAATAGGTGTTCGGATTGCGATGGTCATGGTCAGCAGCCAAAGAGCGGACAGGCAGGAAAGATTACCCAGTTGTTCGTGCTCGGATCAATTTGGCGGTATGGCGTCTTTCGAGCTCGCGATGGCGCCTTCCATGGGATTATATTCATCTGAAGCAGGGCGGGTGACTTTAGTAGAGAGGTAAGGTAGGTAGGTTGAGGTTCGGTCTCGAGGAAGTGGTATCGGGATTTCAAGACCATGCATGCAAGCTGCCACGAAGTTACACTCGTTGGCGGGCTGGTGCTTTTCAATTCGGCGGGATGCGTTCGTGTTTCTCCTGCTGCATATTTCTCGAGAGGCGTGTCTCGTGTCGTTCGTTCCCTTTCCACACGTACCTAAGTAGGTGCTTGCATGTAGCACTGCTGGCGTCTGGATGGATGTCTTGCAGCCGGTCATCGGAGTCATTTCCTACCTTCCAATTACCTACTTAAATCGATGCACAGTTGCACGGATTCATTGGGAAGGAACAACGTGTGCCCGTTGGTCGGTTTCCCTTTTCTTGAAGGAATGAAGGAGCCAGCACTCTTCTTGCTGTCCGTCAGACTTACAATTGTTAGACTACGTACAAGTCAGCCGATGAATCCTGAGAGTCAGATCTATGACCCTGTGGGATTTATGGCAATCAATTGCCAATTGATTTGTAGTATTTGATTGGCCTCGTGGAGGTACTAAGCATTGCAAAATTTGCAGACAATTGGTTTGACTTCTCAGCATCTCATTTCAACATGCTCGTCAAGATTGACCTCACGAGGGAAATCCCAACTCAAGCCAAGGGCTGTAGGTGCTCCTGCCACCGCCAATTCATTTATCACACTACAGAAGCAGCCAAGACTCGCCCAACTTCGGAATCATCAGTCACCAGACATTCTTCAATCAGCAATTCAAGAAAGAGGCATGGCCCAGCATCTAGTAGCCGTTTTAGTGAATCGTCAAACGACGTCGATGACGAAGACTCAATCAAAGGCTTCAACAAGACACGCCATTTACCGGCGAACTGCACACACTCATTCCCAAACCCGGTTCTCGGTCGCTCTTTCGCCCAAGCATCTAACAGAGCTCAAGATATTCACAGTCTTCGCAAATCTAATGAGGCGGTGAGTAGCAAAGATCGGAACAAGATCGAAGTGAGAGATCCGGATGAGGAATTGTAGGCAAGCAAGCACTGTTGAGCCATGCGTTTCGGAATCCGGCGAACGACGTACTTACCATTTACACGAGGAAGTTCGAATGCCCAGAAAGTCCCCGACATGGTGATCAACGTGGATTGGAGCAGTAACGGAAGTCATTTCTGTGGAAGCGTGGAAAAGAAGTAGATTGTTGGGACACGGAAAATCTGTGCAGGAATATTGCAGTTTTATCTTATTATGATTATCTATTTACATCTGATCTAAACCGGCCGTGATATACACACCCCCTTGCTAAAATGCTTCAATATGTCCAAATCATATATCATCATATCATAAACATCTCGCCGTGTTGACTTTGCACTGTCCTGTGGTTCTTTGTCGTCACCAAAGTCTTCACTGTCAAGCCGAGATTTTCGTCGGTTGAAACTCGTCGCAGCAGGTCGTCCAACGTGCTAGCAATCACCTCAACCAACTCATCCCATCATCAGACCCCAACCCCCCAACTCACTGATCATGATCCTCATCCTTCCCAGGCCACAAAATCTCCCTCTTCCAAACAGCTCTAACATGCGCACAGCCCACAAACAACCAAACCGCAACCAGCAGAATAGTCATACCACTAACCACCCACTTAACACCCTCACTCACCAACGCATCCCCAATCTGAATAGTAGCAATCGTAAAGCCCACATTAGGAAACACAAACGCCCACCACACGAGATGGAAACTCATGCCCTCCCTACTGTACGCGCCATGGATGACACTCACCAGCGCGATGCAGAAGAACCAGAATGCTGTCGCCCAGAGGAATATAGCTGCCGAGAGGGCGATAATGCGGAACACGTCGGCGATGATCTCGGGGTGTGTTATGCCTGAAATGGTGCTGGAGGAGGGGTAGATGAGGTGTAGGTCAGAGGAGATGCCCAGGAGGGCGAGGCTGGTGAAAGATGGTGGGCCAACGGCGATGAACATGCCCGGTCTCGTATTGGGACTGGGAAGACCGTCTGTCATGAGACGACGGAGGTAGGCGCTGTACATAAACGTAGCAATGAGCATGCCTAGGCCTTGGAACGTGATGCCTGCTACTAAAATAGGGAGAGCATAGTGTGGAGGCTGGGTCTTGCCCATGAGTGAAGCGAGAGTGCCGCATAACATGATGGGGAAGACGGGCATGATCCAAGCTGGTGTCATGGATTGGATGGTCAAAGGTTTGCCGGTGAAAAGGAAGAAGTACTGTCCGACTGCGACGCAGAATGTCATGGCAGCATACATCCAGAACAGCACCCGCATAGTGACTATGAGCCAAGAACCACATCTCGGAACCCCATGTACCTGTATCTGGGACATGATGTTGGACACTGATATCCAGAACGTCGCCAGGAATAAGGATTCGGTGGGATGAGATAGAGATTTCTTCAGTGTTCGCGGGAAGAGGATGAAGCGGGTTGCAATGATAGAACAGAAGCAGATGAAGAGGACGAGGTCGAAGACAAATATGATCTCACTAATCGTATTCAGGCCGCGGAATCGATGTGGTGTTTGCGCCAGAACCAATCCAACTCCCCCCGTTGACTTTCTCCCAGTCAGTATAATTCCCTTCTTCCGCAAGACGTTTTGATTGCCGTTACCATGGTGCATGCAAACCACGCCAGTGTAAAATGGTGTATCCTATCCCGTATCCCCATGTCCCCATGCAATGTTCCCGTCCTCCTACTCGTCTGCAGAGTCCCCCTCTGTCCCTCCAGCGAATTCGTCGAGTATCTCCTCCTCGTGGACCCATTCCTCGACATCGATCTCGGCCCCGTCGGCATATTCGTCTGTCTCCCAGGCGGCATATGGAATCGTGTCTGCTGCATCTCTGGCAGCGTGATTTTTATTGTCGAGTCCATCTCGACTCTGGCAACGTCCTGGTGAGGCATGCTCTGCTTTACTCCCGGTTTGGAGGGCCTAGATAACAATCAATTGGGGAGGAGTTTGTAGCACAAGGACAGAAATGACAGAGGTTGTCGGCCCCAAGACAACATATCGCATCATCCACATCATCTCAAGACCTGGAAAGATGGTGGGCAGTTCAGAACTGATCGTTGAGAGATCATAAGAGGAGAATCCCTGCTAGCACGAGGCTGACATAAGCACGAGGCTGACTTGTAAATGACGCTGATGCCAATGGAATATCTCGATCTCAAGTGTAAATTAGAAGTTAGGTATGAAGCGACACTGCAACCGGGACTTGCTGATTTTATGGGATTCGACGTCGATGGCTGAGTCTCGAATGTTGAATTTACAGTGATAGGCAAGCCTTGTGTCAGGGGTTGAAAGACCTCGAAGACCTCGCTTGGTGAGAGACATCTCTTAACCTGCCTCGTGCATCAGTCATCAACTTTCTCCAGAAAATAAAATTTTCGAACGTTTGATATCTCAAATTGGATCCCTGAAAAGAAGATTCAAGGTTTCAAAGGACACTATGTCCGAGAAGTGTCACTGACGCTATTCCGATCACAATATTTCTCGTCCAGTCTATGCCGTGGTTTCAGAATTTCTTCATTTCACTTGATTAACGCAAGTTTTATGACACCTCGTAGCTATTTTTCACATCTTTCATCTCCGATGTTTACTTGACAGTCACAGTACCAGCTACCTTCTCATCATTTCCTCCCTGCGCGACCTCTTCAACCGCTTGTCCATCGAAAGTCCCCTCCAAGACAACCATATTAGTATCCTTCATCCAGTACATCACAATGGGGAGCAAGAAAACCGGACCAATAGCCTGTACAAGCCAACTACTTCCAAACATAAACTCCTTCGAAATAGCATAATAATCCAACGCATACGCAATGATATACGCCGCAGAGGACCAGAAGGTGAACATGGAGATATACACCGAGAGGACTTTCGGATCATTTGATAAGGCTCCAAAGAACCATAGCAAGAAGGTCCCGAGACAGCCATCCATGTAACCGTATGAGATGTAGAGGATGGCGCGTGGGGCATAGCCTGGAGTGAAAACGTCGTAGCGCTCTGATTCCGGGAGGCCGGTGACTGTTTCGATCATGGCGAAGTAGCCGCCGATCCAGACGGCGTTGCAGAGGATGAAGATGAATACTATACCGGCATATGCTCTATTCCGTCTCTTCATGGGGAGCTTATCGGTGATGAGGGCCATTGTCCAACCGGAGAGGATCTGAACGGCTGCTGAGAGGAAGGAGTTGAGTGCTCTGCCTCGAACAGTGAAAGTAGGTGAGTTGAATCTGTTGTTCTGGTATACGTTGTAGTAATAGTAACCAAATGAATAGGGCCAAACGAGTGTGATCCACGGGCTACCTTTGAGAATCTTCCAGCAGTCGATGACTTGCTGCTCGAAAGTCAACTGAGACGGGAGTGTGACCCTAGTCCCGTCTTCGCGAACCATTCTGTCCATCGGCCAGAGGATGAGAGCAGTACAGGCGCCAAGAAGCATCATGATGAAAAGTCCAATGTAAGTTCCATCTGTGACAGTCGAATTGTTGTGCAATCCGGCATTCTAATTCTGGCCAATTGGAATAGCCGAGCCAACCATCGTCCCAATCTGATAAACAGTGTAGAAAATAGCCACATAGAGACCTTTATTATCCTCAGTCGCATAGGCAGTAATCCCAGTTCTCTCTGCGGTCCAGAGGAATGCAGCTGATAACCCGTTCCAAGCCCCAGCAAAGATGACAAAAGATTCGTTGCCTGTGTGGTTGAAGCACCACAGACTCGCAGCGTAGACGGCATACCCAATCCCGCCAAAGCACAGGGTGTAGCGGATACCAAAGTAGTTCAGACACGGTGGAGCGATGAGTGCGAAGAATGCAAAGACGGTGTAGAGTGCGATGCTAGCCATGTCTGCGAGATAGGCTGTCACCTGTCCAGCTCCACCGAGGGCGCTCAATACGTGATACATGCCGACAGTTAGGAAGATGACCATACCAAGCATGGCTACTTGAATACGAGGATGTGTGTAAGCGAAGATGGTAACACCACAAAAATGGTAACTTTTGGGGAGCTGTGCCAGAAAATGATGAGTAAGATTCATGAGTGGAAGGGGAAGTGGCAGAACTTACTTGCGCAGATCCTGGAATAATCATCGAGGCAGGATCTTCCTCGGTATGAAGCTTTCCAGCCTCAACTAGAGCTGGCGATACATTCTCCATTGTAAGAACTAGAAGAAATTTGTGGGTTTTGAGACTCCGTGGAATGAAAAGTTGAGGGAGTTCGTCGCTTCAACCATCCCTGTCCAAACCCATGGTCATGGAAACATGTGTTTTATACTCTTTTACATCGCCACCTCACGGTACAAAGCTTATCTATGGATCAATTCAGTGCATACTGATACTCTAAGAGCAGCTTTATTAGCCTATGAATACTTACAATCAAGAAGGGTCCACCTCTTGCCCAGGGGTAAGGACACAAGTGACCGCCGTCACCTTCCCAAAGTGAAACGGATTGTGAAGTCCTGTCAAGTTTGATATGCAAAAACAGAGCTCACAACACAGAGACTCCACTCTCCACAGCAAGCGGCTGAAAGCTTATCTCGAAGAGCAACACGTTTCGGGGTTCACGCCGGCCCCGAAATCCACATTGCGTAAGTGGGATTGCCAGGTTTGGAGCACAGATAAGCAGCAGTAAGACCCAGTATCTGTATCGTATTCATTGATCTGCAACTTGAAGGAGTAGGTCCGATCCTCAAATTCTTGATCGCTAAAGTGGAACAGCTCCGAGCCAGAGAGCCGAGTAGAAAAAAAGGGAAGATTTGGGCTAAGCGAGCCTCCCACTCTCCTTATCTCAGCATCTTCTGCCGTTCCATTCGTAGTACTCCGCTCACTATTTTTATGCCCCATTCTTGAAGTGGCGCTTTTGTAAATATCAGAAAATCCCCCTTGGGTTTCACGAGTAGTGGACATGATCCTTTGTTTGAAAATGATACCGATCCGGACTGACCATACTCGAGGGAATTCCCTAAGCGATGTCAATACCAATCAACCCACCAACCCCAACGCACGATCTGACCAAGAAACGAGACTTTTACTGATGTCAATATTCTTTCTCTCTCTCTCTCTCTCTCTCCTACATGTCCATCTCGACTATGAGATCTTCCAACTGCTCAGAGTTCCGCAACTTGCAACACAGCCTTCCCAAAATTATCGCCTTTCAGCATCCCCACCAACCCATCGGCAGAGTTAACAATACCATCAGTAACCTCCATCTGAACCATGATATCGCCATTCTTAATCCACTTCTGTACATTAGTCTGATGTTCCACTCTGTACTTTGGCCCGAAGTCCGGGTCAAAGACAATGAAGCCTCTGATGCGAAGTCGCTTGCCAACCACTAGAGGCATGTTCTTGATGCCGTGAGTTTCACCCTCCTTCTTGCTAGTTTGTGAAACACTTCCACAAGAAACTATTTCTAGTCAAAAATCATGTCCTTCATTACATCAAAAGGCGTGCAGAACTTACCGATCCTGGCAAAAGTAGAAGCAGAGGCAAGAGCGGCATCCAGTTGCTCACCCCCAACATTATCATAATAGATGTCCAGACCAGGCTTCCCCAGTTCCCCCAGAATTCTTTTCAAAGCCTCTTCGGCATCTTCGGTCTTATAATTGAACCCCGCATCGAAACCGAGCTTCTCTTTGATGAAATCCAATTTCTTCTGACTGCCCACACTCCCGATAACCGTCAAGCCCTCTCTCTTAGCCAACTGTCCAACAATCTGGCCTACAGCACCGCTAGCAGCCGAAATGAAAATAACATCTCCTTTCTTCGGCTGTCCGATCTCATAGAAGCTTGAATAAGCAGTCAAGCCACTCATTCCCAACGCACCTAGGAAGACCTTCGTATCCAGCCCGAGAGGGTTACTCAGGATACTCAGGCCACCAGCTGGCTCCTCCTTGTCAGCGCGAGCTTTATCGACCGTTTGGTACTCAGAGAACTTCGCGTAGCCGATAACTACGTCGCCTTTCTTGAAGCGGGGGTTGTCGGATGATACGACTGTGCTGATGGCGTTGTTGTCGAGTGGCTCGTTGACTTTGTATCCAGATATATAGCCCGATCCAGCAGGACGCATTCGACCTCTCTGATAAGGGTCATAGGAGATGTAGTTCAGCTTTAGGATTAAGCCTCCCGCTGGTGGGGGCGCTGAAATGTTGAATTCTGAGGATGTGATGATGAGGTCTTGACCTGGGACCGGGAGACCAACTGGGGTTTTGGCCAGGACGAGAGATTTTGATTGTACCATTCTGAGAGTCTCGTGAGGGAGTCTGTGAAGCGGTATAGAGGAGGAATTGACGGAGTGGGTTTTGGCTAGCTAATTTTGAAGGTTCCAGGGCAGGTGCGAGACTCTGATCAGAAGGCAGGAGTAAAGTACTTCAGAGAAATGGCGGAAGTCGCGGGCTTTGGACAAATTAAGTAAACCTGGAATTAAAGGTTCTTAGGAGAGTAATCATGAATCTCAAGTTTCACGATTCATAAGCATCCTCGATTCTCACCAATATAGTCGCCGAGGACTTAAGGGCGGGGGTGGGGTAAGTGGGCAAGCTGCATAATCGATTGGTGGGACAAATCTGCAGTAGTGGCACAAAATTATGGTGCAATATCTTGAAGAGGAAATATAGGGCAATGAGACCTCGATCTAGCATCTAACAGTAGAAGTTGCCCAGTCATTATTACTCATGTTGGGCTCGTATGTTGTGGTTGTTGAGAATTCAAGACGCTGGGGGAATATGTGTTGGTCTACAATGTGCTGTGCATCGAGCTTGTAAGAATGTCAAAAAGTGGGGATACAGGTATTATGGTGCTTAACGAAGTTGAGAGGTAAGCTGTGCATATGAAGAAGGGGGGATAGCCGACATCGAAACCCGAACTTGATGTTAAGTAAACACTGTAATATCTCAACATCGCATCCTCCCTATCAGGACAAGCTGTCTTTTCGAAATGCGTTCCATCCCCTCTTTTGCTAGTATTTTCCAAAACAGATTTCTTACATATCGATCAAGCCATCAGGATATAGTCTACCTCTAAGGTTATCTTCCCAGTATCTTTCCTCGTCTTTGTTCTATCTCAAAGAAGTCTCTTCTAACTGACAGTAGCTCCAACACTCGATCGTTCATCGCCACAAGCCAAACGGTCTACATCACCAAAAACTTCACTCGGTAATGAAACCTCTATACACAGAATCGGCACGATACCACGATTTCCAATTCAAGCCAAGAACATAACGTTACACAGTAAGCGATCCATTGGTATCGCTGACAATCCTCGAGCATGACATGACGGCTGGACTGGTTGACTGGTGACTAGTCAGGGAGTGGAGTGAAGAGGATGGTGGTACGGATCTGATGTGGAATCTACCGAGTTCGCTGGTCATCACAGGTAGTGAATATAAGAAGCTTCTGGAGAATACTAGGAGACTTGATGGGCTGTTGGTGGATTTGATCCGGGAATGTCGGGCTGAGAAAGTGGAAGGTACATGGAGGGAAAAACGCAAATAACGTGAAGTGAGCTAATCGCAGTGAAATTAAATAGCAACCTCGGCCGTGTTTACGTATTTGGGAAAAGCTTTTTATAGGCACAGACAATCTAGCGGCAGTAATGAAAAACTTTGAAGTAACGGGAAAGAAGGCAACACGGCGTTTATCTCTTATTTTCAGGTTCACCAACGCAGCCAAGAAACCCGAAAAAATAGCATGCATCAAAGCAACTCAGCTTTTCACAAACTTGCTCAAGATTCGAACGAGATACATAGAACATCAACGTAACTGGGAAACTTTGCTCAAACAGTTCCAAAATCACAGAGGAACACAAAAGAAATAGCTGTACAAGAAACCTCCACTATAAATCCATAGCAGTAAGCAACTCCTTCGCAACACAAGAAAACGGCAAAAGGGAGGATGGGATTCGAATTTGTACACGGTTCGCTTCACGGGTTGAATACGAAAGGGAAGCGCGGCACATGTAGGACTTCGGCAGAGGACAAAATACTTCCCCTCAACCGTGCATGTTGAAGTCTGTGGTACCAGTAGACTGACCAGAGAGCTTAATATGCATTTTGCACAAGCCTTTCTTTGTGCCCGGCGATGTCCGGATGTCCGACTAGAAAATAAAGGACGGATGTCCGTAGTATCTCCTGCAACAAGGCGCTGAAAATTGTCGAAATTGGCTCGTGAAATTGTTGCTTGTCTCTCGTAGACGTTGAAAAGCTACCATCTACGCATGACGTGCATATTTGCGATCTGCAACAAAGGCATGGCCAGAGAACAGACTCTACGACTCAACCTACTACGCAGTAGAGTTTGCGGGAGCCGGGAAACGAAAATAGATCATAGGTTTGGAAGTATGGAGTTGCATAGAGGCAGTCTACCTTACATAATGGAGCTTTCTCCTATTATCTAGTGATGGAGATTCAGGGGAAAGCAGCTTCACAAATGGTAAACAGTACACCGGAATCTCATAATTAATATCATTCGTCAACTCACCAGCGCCGAGCGAGTTTATAGATGTACAGTACACACCAGCTATGCAGACACGATCAGAGGTAGGACGTAGCCCAGACAAGAATACAGCAGTCCTAGCCTCTCTTGGCTGAGGACGAAAGAGTAGAGTGATGGAGGTGCCATGTATGACGGAAGGCGTAAGAATCGGGTATTTGGTCGAAATTATGCAACGGCTGGGAAGCCAGTACCGCCAGTTTCTGCCGGTGGAGGAGGTTGTGGTACCTATAGAAGTTAGCCTGAGTCGAAGTGAAGAGAGACAATTGAAATATACCTCTAGTCGGGTATTTTCCGCCATCATTCTTTGAAATCCAATTCCTACACCCTCAATAACTGCCAGCAAACAAGCACATCCTATAGCTGAATTTCTTGCAGCCTTGTATCCTCCACGAACAGCAAGAGCACCTCCAGTAAAGAATCCTGCAATGACTGTCTGGGTGTTAGCCTTTCATCCCGAATATCACAGCCCAATTTCAAATATCCGGGCACGTACTGGCATTGTATGGATCCTCCTTTTTTCTTATTCCCTTAACTGCGCAATCGAATGTCGAGAATAGTCCTCCCCAAACTCCAAAGTTGCCTCCCAACACAGGTGCTCGCGCCTTGATTGCCGTAAGGGCACCAATCCGTCTCTCCCCATATGGTGAATTTCGAAACCCTTTTACACCGTGCCACACTGCTCCTCCTATTGCCTGTGTTTGGAAATGTCAGTTTTGATGCATCTGGATAGGGGAAGTTGGTCGTCGCAACCCCGGAAGATTGAAACAGACACCACAGAACCGGCAGAAGGGAATCTTTTCATACCCCCATACAGAACGCTCCTCCAAAATCATTCAATGCTACCCAAGGACATGGGTCTCGTGTGTGATCCATCTTCTATGATGTCTGTAAAGAACCGCCTGCGCAGAGTCCTAGTCCTGAAAACCTTCCGTAAATCGTCGCTGCAAAAGGAAAACGGGTCGTGTGGTATATTACAGAGGGCGGAGGGTACACTTCGCAATTGGACGGCTCGAGGTTGGGGTTGGGTTGATGCTGTTGACTTGCTGGTGTTGAACCTTTTTCGCTGGCCGGACATCAAGAGAGACATTGACGCTAAGAAAATTTGGAGCTAACGCTGTTCATCACGTGTTGGGGTTCCCTATCATAACGTGACTTTGCGATAAGACACTTCTCGACTTCCAGCGCCGGCTTCAACCACCAGCTTCCAACTCAAAATGACCGCGTCCTTTCCAAAGAACTACTTACCCACTCTCTACAATAAGTGCTCGGGTTTCTGGCCCCCTAGATAGCAACGCTTGTCCCCATCTTCTGGTTCAACTCGGATCTCGGCTCCGATGTGAACAAATGCTCTGACATTGATCTGTCATCCGCATCTTCGCTGCACATGGCCCCCTTCTGGTCGCGGATCATTGAAGCTGGCTGCACGCAACAGACGAAACGCAAGATCCTTCTCAAGCTTTGACACCTTCGCGACAACTCTCATCAGCCAATGGATCTCACATCAGCAAAGCTTGTTCGACCATAGTGGTCGATTGGTGTTCGTCCGAACCCCCTGAGAGCGTTGTTTCGAGTCCAGCCAAATGATTCCAGATGAAACCCATCAGGGGACAAAGGATGAAATAGGCGCTGCAACACCAACCGCCCCTCATGACGATGCAGTTCCGCTCATTATCAGGACGGATAAAGATATTTGCCATTGCTCTTCGTGTATCGCATTCATCTACCGGATGGCAGTGTATTTTCTGGTTGCTGCGCAGCATAAATTTTTTCTTCTGTTGTTCAATGCGGTTTACTTCATGCGATTTTTAGCGAGATGGCGCGAAGAGGGATACAACCTCATGTTTCGTCCCCAAGCCGGCTACCTCGGCCGTCTAGCGAAGGGGGATCGTCTCAGACCTCTCGTATCCATCCTATCCTATCTCTTCCCCTGTACTGCCTGATGTGATGCATAATCAGTAACAACTCGCGTCACAGTTTTTGGCTCCTTGGGCCAAGCTTTGCGGGCCCAGTTCATTTCCTCGCATCATCCTACCTATGTTGTTGGCAGGATGCCTTTGCTCGCTTCCACCTTTGCCGTTATTTTTCGTTCCTGCGTCTACCCCCTCGAAACTGAAACCTCCGCAATAGGTCATTCGAAGCACCGAGGCTGAAAAGGGACCACGATGAGTGGCCTGGTAGTCTTTGTGGATGTTTTAAGAGTGATCGACGGTAAGGTATTGACGCCGAATTCATTTCCTTCTCCAAAGGGCTCGTGTGATATAAGTTCTTCTCTGCGCCCAGCTAAGTCTTGCTTCCTTATCGATCTTTTCGACCTACATTCTTTGGTGCGTGCTTGTCACATTCTTTTTGACTGACCTATTATTCATTCTCTTCTTCGACTGTGTCGCTCATTTTTTGTTTCTACGCACAACTTTCATACCAGGCCGGACCATCGATAGATCAAGATACCAACTTTTCGCTCTAACCTCGACAACTTACAATATGTTGAACCCCACTCTATTTGTCCTCTTGGCATCCGCCGGCCTAATTGAATCTCGCTCTGTATTTGATACAAGACATATGGAAAGCCACCTGGAGTCAAGACATATGCATGGTCTCATGGAGGGTCGGTCTAATCGAGAGCCCTCAAGACGTATCCATGCTTTCCTTCACAAACGTCAAAACAACAATGATGCTAGCGGAACTACTCTACTAGCCAACGCCCTCCAAACGGGTTCTTTCTCGGATGGTAGTATCAACGGCGCACAGAAGCCCGGTCAATCTGCTTCGAAAACTTCCAAGAACAACTTCATCAATCTCTGCGCTGGAAAGACCTTGACAAATGGACTTCAAGTACTTGCAGGCTCCTGCAATGGAATCCGTAAGTTCTAAAACTCATAGTGTGCATTGTGCACTGCTGACCCTTTCCAGCCATGGGAGATATTCCAGCCAAGGCGAATATGGTATCAAGCATCATCACCTTCCCCGAGGCAGGGGATACCAGTATCGAAGCAAATACCACATTCAAAATCACCGTCCAAATGAACAACCTGGTCGCAGGATCTTTCACAAACGCTGCGTCCACTTACTATGCCGGCCCTCAATTCTTGCAAGGAGGCAAGGTTGTCGGACATACACACGTGACTGTTCAAGACATGGGCAACTCCCTCAATCCTACTCAACCCCTGGATCCTACTCAGTTCGTATTCTTCAAGGGAATCAACGATGCTGGAAATGGAAATGGTCTCCTCTCTGCTACCGTAACTGGAGGCCTGCTTGCCGGAAATTACCGAGTGTGCACAATGTCATCTGCGTCCAACCATCAACCTGTTCTCATGCCAGTTGCTCAGCGTGGAACACCCGACGACTGCACAAAATTTACTGTCGGCGCAAGTGGCAACACTGGCGGGAATACTGGAGGCAATACCGGTGGCAATACTGGAAACAATGGGGGCTCAGCCGCCTCGAGCTCTGAAGCAGCTTCCAGTTCTACGCTATCAATTGCTGCCGTCGAAACATCTTCAAGCGTCGAGTCTACGTCACAAACCGAGTCAACCTTTTCTATCGAATCGAGTGCCGCCGAGACCACTCTTGCTACAACAAAGACTCGAAAGGGTGGGAATGGTGGTAAAGCAACGACCAAGAGCTTCGCTACTGCACCCCCATTCCAAAATACCACTATTGCTCAAACAACGTCTACCAAGGCTGCCGGTAATGGTGGAAAAGGTGGAAATGGAGGAAAGGGCAATGGAGGCAAGGGTGGAAACAACAATGTAAAGGACACTTCAAGTTCTATCATCGTTGAAGCCACCACAACCGCAGGGTCTTCCTTGGCTCCCTCAATCGTTGCAGTCAAGACAACCAAGAAGGGTAACAACGGTAGACCAGCCTTTACGGCAAAGGCTGGCGGTGGAAAACAAACCACTGTCGTCGTTGTCCACAAGGTGGTTGTCATCAAGACATTCTTCAAGTTCGTCTTCTCACTGGGTGGCCTCCCACCTGCGGTTGGCAAAAAGGGACAATCCTTCATCGTCTTTGAAGATCTCTTCGATGACTTCCCGTCGGCTTGTGCAGCTGCTTGCGGTCATCAATTCACCAAATGCATCAGCTTTTCTGGCCCTGGGTTTTCTTTCCAGGAATGCACTTCCCAGAAGAACAAGTGTGGCAACGTGGCCAGCAGTGCCTCAGCACCAGCTGCTCCAGAAACCGTAAGTAAATACTCTTTGTTCGGACCAGCATAAGCTAACTTCTTAGGTAACTGCAACGGTCACAGTTCCACCCACTGCGTCCGTAACAGGCAGTGTCATTTCGGAGGTCACTCTTACGACCATTGTTCAGGCTTCCCAGGCCGCTCCAACTTTGGGAGGGGTCGAGGCCCTCGCCACCAAGCCAGCTGAAAGCGAGTGTGCAGTCGTGACAAACACCGTTTTCATCGACCCACCTGCTCCAACAGCAGCCGGTATCAGCTCTACCTGCGGTGTAGTGACTTCGACTGTATTCATTGATCCCCCTTCCGCAACCGCTACCCCAATCATCGCAGCCGCCTCTCCAATCGTCACCTCAAAGCTCTTCCCCAATGCCACAATCGCCGTCGCGAGCTCTACCTCTAGCACTCCAGTCAGCCTAACATCTAGTGCAGCTCTCGGAGGAATCGCTGCTCCAGCGATCACCGATTCGGGAGATGCCACTCGCCCATTCGCAGTCAAGGGGAACACCTTCGTTGCGAAATCCGCCGCCGTTCAAAGATCTTGCGATGTGCAATTCAATGCATGCGCGAATGCCTTTAACGGGGGAACAGCAAAAGGCTTCAATCTCTCTGATTGTTCGAAACAGAAGGATGCTTGTGTGGCCGCTGGTGCTTAGATAATGCGAGGGTGGGCCCCTTCTGTACGATGTTATGATAACTGGGGGTGACGTGATACCTTCCTATATGATTTTTGGAGATGAGGGAGTTTCTTGTTCTGTGTACATGCATCATTATACCACCTACTAGACTCCTAGAGTTTGGCTCTGTCAATTTCACTTAATTTTTGACTTCTAAATTTTGCATCACTTGGCATTTTTGTGGCTATGGAATAAAGCGTGAGCCTACAAACAATTCAATGCTGACCTTATATTTCCACATTAAAGCGGCCAGAATATTGTTCAGGGACCTATTGTAATCCGGTCCGCCAACGCCATGCCATTAATCATCGTGAAATGACTTTCATCCTGGAAGCCTTCGGAGTACGGAATCGGATGATCCCGGAAAATCATCACATTCTCATAATTAAGCCTTTGAGCAATTAAGCCTTTGAACAATTAATAAGCTAAGCCTTACAATATTAAATGAGAATAAGTCGTAGTACTATACATCCCGTCCATTGCGACTTTGCAGAAAAACAACCGCCCTTCAGGTTCTCTGAACCTGCCGGCTCGCTTGATTCCCTAGCGCTTCGGCTCTTCCTCCAAAGCCACAAGCTGGAACAAAAAAAAAGAGCAAGAAAGTTATCTAAAGGAAGGAGGAAAGGGATTCAACCTTAACTTCTTTTCTTAACGGAAATGAATTCAAGTAAATCAACCTAATAAAAATTAGTTTGTGCAAAATTTCCTAATAGAGATGACGAATTTGACCTGAAGTAAAGTTTCATAGAGCCCAAGCAAGTGTTTACCTGATCCATAGTTATGGCAGGGGGGTATCGTGTGAATTGAGTCCATTTCAAAGTTTGCAGAACAGTAAATTCTTATTTGTGTTGTTTACGGAAATAACGAAAAACCCATCCATGATTCGGGAAGATGGCCGAGTGGTTATGGCGTGTGGCTCAAGATAATTTTCTATCTTTCCTGGTTAAAACTGGGTGTGCTTTCTCATAGGGAAACCTGCAGGGGTTCGGTAAGCAGAATAAAACTAAATTTCTTTTCAATTCGATACTAATATCATTCCAGAATCCCCTTCTTCTCACAAATTTTTTTGCCTGGCTTTGGATTTTTGTAACCGAGAAGTGGGGGTGCTTTCTTTTTTTTCGCTTCCCGATATCGGTTATCCTTTTATTTTCACGTGGGGCATCTACAGAACCTGGAAATTATTGAACCTAGCTGTCACAAGACAACTGGGTAGCTTATGCCATTGCTTTTTCAATCCATCGCCAGAGCCTCTTATCCGCCACAAACCCCTGGCTCAAGTTCGCCATTACTGTTAGTTTTCTAGCTATGGCTTCTCTTTCCGAATTCGAGGCAGAAAAGTATTTCTTTTCCTTCCTCTTGATCTCGCTGGCTAGCAAGTCATCTTCCATAAGTATTTCAGCCAGTTCTTGCATTTCCGTCTGTACGCTTTTGAAGAGTCCTGATACATTGATCTCATCTTCTGGTTTGTACACTAGCGCATGTAGCTCTGTGAAATAAGAGTAGTCTTGTAAACCATCAAGAGTCACCAGTTTCGTAAACAGCCACGTTCGCCGGGTACAGTCCCAGAATTCTTGATCTAGGCCGAAATCTCTTTGACAATTTTGACGAAGTAAACTAGCCCTGAAGCTAGGAACTAGTGTCGTATCATCGTCATCTCTCGGGTGGGGAAAACTTGGAGTCATAAGGAGTGTCGATATGGGGACAGTAGAGGAGAATGCCCAGTCGATAATACATATGATTTTGAAATCATCATCGACAAAGATATTGCCCAAGCTAATATCCGGATGCCAGAGATAGAATCTATTGTTTGACTTGTCCGGAGATGAAGGCGGTTGTAGGTTAGCTGCAGTGATCATTTTCTGTAGGAAATGTCCAGCCGTGCAGTAGTCCAATCTATTCTTGCTGCTGTCAATTTTCGAATCCAGAGCGACGGAATCATTCCATCGACTAACTGCAGATCGGTGTCTAAGAAAGGATTCGAATTCTCCGAGTTTGGGGATCGGAGCGAAGAAGGCATGCTGCTCTAAGGGAAGCTCCTTGACGTGAAGACACGCCGACAGCAGCGATTCATGATATTCGTGCTCGTGTTGAAATGGGCCTCGTTGAACGTCATCTCCTAGTGAATCCCGCTGGTGCCATATCAGAGCAGGAGAAAGGCACTCCCCGACACGGTATTCTCCGTCTTCCTCAAACAGCGACCCTATCTTGTCGAAGCGTAGTTTCAGTAGCTGTGAAGACATCATGCCTAGTTGCGACATGATTTTCTCCTTGTTGGTTCCCTTGAGAACTGGACGGGGTTTACGAGATAAAACCATGCCATCTGGACAAGCATCCCAAGCAAATCTGCTGAGTGGAAACCCTGGAGCTTTACTCATGAGAATATAAGGAATCCCAATCGGATTGGATCTATTTGAGATGTGATGGTAATTAGAACAAGAAGTCTGGTACGTATGAGACCGACAGACCTGTAGTCAAACACCTCTGGGACCGGTATAAGGCTGTTCAACATGAGAAAATTCAAAGTTGCGACATGACTTTCAAGTACCTTTGCTGCTGTTTCCGGGGCAATCATGTTATCCTTTCGGGGGGGGGGGGGGGGAAAACCCC
>JAFJYG010000415.1:0-45177 GCA_017366145.1 Cadophora sp. M221
GGGTGGGGGGTTACCTAGATAGTTTATGTATGATCGAAATAGAAATATTTTCCCGCTACGTTTACGAGATGTTCAGAGTCGAGATCATGGATTTACTGACTGTAGATTTGGTGAGATGGAATATGCGAGAGGTGGTGTCTTTTCTTGGCTTTGAGTTCTGGGAAGTCTCGAGGGTAAGAGGCTTTGGGGTATGGACATGTCTGTCGACCTCCTGATCCTTTGATTCTCTTACGCCCCTCAGCTAAACTGTCCTAGTGGCTTTTCCAGTGATATTTATAATCTTCCAAGGCCGTTGAAATTTTGCCTCTTAGTAGATCTAGACTTTCAGCCCCTAAAAGACTCATGCGAACTTGTTGGTAGCCGTGCTACGTCGGCCGAAGCTTGAAGAGATATCGCAAGGCTAATGTCCACGTGACGTGCCTAAAAAGTCGACTTCCGGGCTTTAAGGGAACAGTGGAGAGGCATGAGAGAGTGTCTTTGATCTAAACCATAGTTTGCTTAGTTTTACGCAGGATTGTTTTTACCAGTGCTAATCCCGAGCTATCAGGCAGGATTCAGTGGCCAATTGAGGAGGGAGTGGATGGCTCACGTGATCTTGCTTGGGTTCAGAAATTCTGTCAGGACTTCCTGGTGTCCTCCATCTTTGGAGCTTGAGAGCATGAGAGACTCGGGCCTAAAATAACAAGGTTTACTAGGTACTGGTAAGTATTACACCTTAGACGTCCCCAAACCTAGTACTCAATGAACTGATAATGAATTGACAGTTTACGAGACATTTTTAACATCGCAGCCAATGCAGTGATCACTCTTGGACCGGATTTTTGTACCCTTGATTTCTGGGACTATGATGGAAAGAAAACACAATGCGGAAACTTTGCCTCTAAGGATTCGACTAGAAATGAAAATATAGATGCCTCAACAGATAACGTCTGAAGCGCCTCTGGCAAAGCCGCTTTGAGAGGTTTTGTTTTTGATCTCGACAGCAGTTATACGTCTAATATATCAAGTGCCATGGAATTAATTCTGTCCCCCAAAGGGATTAAAGAGAACAGAACCTATACGATAGATATGGTACCTGGGAGACAGTGCTTCGAGTCTGGTCCTAGCCTAGGAAGGAAGGAAATGAACAGGCTAAATCCGGATTAGGGTCTAGACTTTAAATACAAAGGACGAATGCCAATTCGCTATCCTGTCACAAGAACCCCATATACAAAATTAGATAGTACTACTCTTCAAAGAGTCTGAATAAGATATGTGAGGATGTTTGTGTGTACTCCATACCAAGCGAGCTGCGGCCACAGAATCTGGCATCTTCAAAATAATCACAAAGACAATAGGAAAGTACGAAAGCAGAGAAGGGTTCAAACAATCCAATCACCCAGAAAACAATTCAATGAAAGTTCCGCAAACGTTTTCGTGCTTGTCCTTCTCATCATTGCAGATGGGTTGTTCAATCGCAAAGATCGGACCGATCAAAATTCCAAACGAGGTTGCCACATATTTGCGAATATGCAGAGGCAATTATCTCCAACAGAACAAATGACATGTGAACAGAAGCAAACAGAAGGAAGACAAATGCATTAGATGCAGGTTCAATCAGGCAGCACAGCCTGCCTTGGACAAGGTGGCCCAGAAGAGATACCGAGCAGAATGGGAATTTATGCCAACACGTGACGTAAGCCTTGCTGACATGGCAGAAACGTGAGGCGGTTTTCCAACTCCAGCCTGGCCCGCCCTAGGACTTGACTGAAGCTGGCTTAAAATCCTCAACTGGATAAACAGGTCAAAGAATACCTGCAGACAGGTGGATTGAAAGGAAGAGGCAAAAAAGGGAGTGAAAAAAGTAAATACTTGCAAATGAAGCTTGTCCACTCACTTTCAATATCACCAAAATTACATGCAAAGAACAATTGATTGATTGTTTACCTGTCTGTTTGTTTACCGGGCTGGGTTGGGATCTGCTGGAGCCTTCCAGCCTCTTCTTGAATCTGAGCGGTGAAGGCACTAATTCTGGATTGGGTCAAGCGCTCATGCAGGGGCCTGGCCTTAGCGCGGCGTCGAGAGAAGCAGATGGAAACACTCACTCTCTTCTGATAAATTCCTCCCGCACCAGAGAATCTTCTCCTCAAGACAATTCTCAGCTTCATTCCATTTTCAAAAGATACCCAAGCCTGCGCTTCCTCTCCCCCTACAACTTCCACTTCATAAACACACTCAAGGTAAGCTACAATTACTCTCTGCACAGTCCTTTGGTTGCCTGCCCGCCCGTTTGTTTTGGAGCTCAGCCTCATAGCAACGAGCTCCAAACAGCTGTCCCTATCCACCCTACACTGTCGCAATTACCCATCACGTATCTTAATACCTTCAAGATCGATCCACTAACACCTCGCCTTCTCCAGAATCCGAAATACCGCTATCATGGCTGGCGAGACCTTCGAGTTCCAGGCTGAGATCTCTCAGTTGCTCTCCCTCATCATCAACACAGTCTACTCCAACAAGGAGATCTTCCTGAGAGAACTTGTTTCCAACTGTTCCGATGCTCTCGACAAGATCAGATATGAGGCCCTCTCCGACTCGAGTAAGCTCGAGTCTGGCAAGGATCTCCGTATCGACATCATCCCCGACAAGGAGAACAAGACACTCACCATCCGCGACACTGGTATTGGTATGACCAAGGCTGTAAGTATCAATCTGCCACTCTCGCAGACTCTGCTAACAATCGCTAGGACCTCGTCAACAATCTCGGTACGATCGCACGATCCGGTACCAAGCAGTTTATGGAGGCTCTCACCGCTGGTGCTGATATTTCCATGATTGGTCAATTCGGCGTTGGTTTCTACTCCGCATACCTCGTCGCAGACCGTGTCACCGTCATTTCCAAGAACAATGATGATGAGCAATATATTTGGGAGTCCTCTGCTGGTGGAACTTTCACCCTCACCCCAGACACCGAGGGCGAGCAGCTCGGTCGTGGTACCAAGATCATTCTTCACCTGAAGGATGAGCAGACCGACTACCTGAACGAGTCCAAGGTCAAGGAGGTCATTAAGAAGCACTCCGAGTTCATCTCATACCCAATCTACCTCCACGTCACAAAGGAGACCGAGACCGAGGTTCCTGATGAGGAAGAGGAGACCAAGGAAGATGAGGGTGATGAGAAGAAGGCTAAGATCGAGGAGGTCGATGATGAGGAGGAAGAGAAGAAGGAGAAGAAGACCAAGAAGATCAAGGAGACCAAGATTGAGGAGGAGGAGCTTAACAAGCAAAAGCCAATCTGGACTCGCAATCCTTCCGACATCACCCCAGAGGAGTACGGTTCTTTCTACAAGTCCCTCTCCAACGACTGGGAAGATCACCTTGCTGTCAAGCATTTCTCCGTTGAGGGTCAACTCGAGTTCCGTGCTATCCTCTTCGTGCCAAAGCGCGCTCCTTTCGATCTCTTCGAGACCAAGAAGACCAAGAACAATATCAAGCTCTACGTCCGCCGTGTTTTTATCACTGATGATGCCACCGATCTCATTCCTGAGTGGTTGAGCTTCGTCAAGGGTGTTGTTGATTCTGAGGATCTCCCACTTAACTTGTCTCGTGAGACTCTCCAACAAAACAAGATCATGAAGGTCATCAAGAAGAACATCGTCAAGAAGGTTCTTGAGCTCTTCCAGGAGATCTCCGAGGACAAGGAGCAATTCGACAAGTTCTACACTGCTTTCAGCAAGAACATCAAGCTCGGTATCCACGAGGACTCTCAGAACAGACCTGCTCTTGCCAAGCTTCTCCGATTCAACTCCACCACCTCTGGAGATGATCAGACCTCCCTTGCCGACTATGTTACCCGCATGCCTGAGCACCAGAAGAACATGTACTACATCACTGGCGAGTCTCTCAAGGCTGTCCAGAAGTCTCCATTCCTCGAGTCTCTCAAGGAGAAGAAGTTCGAGGTTCTCTTCTTGGTTGACCCCATTGATGAGTACGCCATGACTCAACTCAAGGAGTTCGATGGCAAGAAGCTTGTTGATATCACCAAGGACTTCGAGCTCGAGGAGACTGAGGATGAGAAGAAGGTCCGTGAGTCCGAAGAGAAGGAGTTCGAGAGTCTTGCCAAGGCTCTCAAGAACGTCTTGGGCGACAAGGTTGAGAAGGTTGTTGTCAGCCACAAGCTTGTCGGTGCTCCTTGCGCCATCCGTACTGGCCAATTCGGTTGGTCTGCCAACATGGAGCGTATCATGAAGGCCCAGGCTCTCCGTGACACCTCTATGTCCTCTTACATGTCCTCCAAGAAGACCTTCGAGATCTCCCCCCGCTCCCCTATCATTAAGGAGCTAAAGAAGAAGGTTGAGGCTGATGGTGAGAACGACCGAACTGTCAAGTCGATCACTCAACTTCTCTTCGAGACCTCTCTTCTCGTTTCCGGTTTCACCATCGAGGAACCAGCCGGATTTGCCGAGCGCATTCACAAGCTTGTCTCCCTCGGCTTGAACGTCGATGAGGAGCCAGAAGCTGCTGAGGAGGCCGCCGATGAGGAGGTCAGCGGCGAGACGCCAACCGAGAGCGCTATGGAGGAGGTTGACTAAATGCAATTACGAAATTTGCGTTTGTGCGGGATTTTTTTGCGGAGTTTGATGGTTGGTATTTCACGAATGGTCATTCTCACGTTGCATGAAGCCTGCTTTTACTCTTTCCATTTGATGCCCTACCTTTGCAGCATTGGTTTGATGCTTGGTGGCAATAATCAAAATGTACTTTAGTGCGAGACTATCGGAAAGATGGAGCAGAATACAAAAGAAGTTACTTGATACTCTGGTGTTACGAATTTACTTGTGTGACCATGTGAACGGCGATGTATGTCGGCTTCTCACTTGCCGTGAAGCTACCGTGACCCAACCTAGTGGTTGGCACTAGGTTAGGGTAGTGAACGTGGTTCAAGTGCAACATAAAATCGAAGTGTTTGAACCCATTCTGCATGTGAAGCTTCCCAATTGGTTGTTTTAGTGGTTAACCTGATGGTTTTTCGCAGGCTGTATTTCTTTGCTTCTTTCTCATGAGTAGTTTAACAGTTTTCCCTACACTCCACGCTCATCTCCCGCTTCGGAGAATAAGCTTCCATTTCAACCCGATCCTGGGAGAAATCAGTTCGGCGACCACACATCACAAATTTCTGATTGCTCCTGCTTATCATCATTTCTCAAGGAGCGGCGCGTCGCTCGCCGCTCCTTCCTGCATTCTACCGAATATCTCTCCGCCCCCCTCGCCCGTCCCTTCTCCGCGTTTTCCCAGAGACACAGAGATACACAGCGTCACGCATGTATACCAGTTTGAAGACCGATGAGGTGCTAGACTTGAAGATCGGTTAGAGCTTTTCTCGATGGTGTGGTTTGTTGAGTTGGGGATAGACAACTCGATTCTCGTTGTCAGAAATGAGCTGTTCTTTTGTCTTCTAGACTCGTTACAGATGTACTACAAATCCTCGTCCTGGATAACTTCAATTTTCAGCTCCACTTCGTTCTCTTACGAGTGTGACTTCCGTTTGTCTCCCGGTGTCGAGATGTGTCTTTGCGTGCGTGAGCTTGAGAGTCTTCGCTCTTTCCGTGTATGTTACCTGAATCGCATCATTTGTTATAAGTACGGCTCCCTCCTTCCGTTGCCTGGAGAAATGTTCTTGCTTAGAATCATGAGAAGGTGTCCTTCCGAATACACATACTAAGCTTGTAACCTGGGTACAAATACGACCTGCTTCCTCCTTTTCAATTCATCTTCTTCAAGTCCTCGACATCCGCTCTTCAGCACTCCTCTCACCTCACTCCTCCATCATACCCTCCAACAACACCAAGCTCATCAGCACCCAAACACTCCAACCACACATCACAAACTTCCACTTTACACTAGGAAGCCACCTCCAAAATGGCACCAACCATCCAAACCCTCACGCTCGCTTTCCTCGTCGTCTGCGCAGCTGCCTCCGACGCAGGCTATGGTGACCCGCCACCACCACCTTACTCTGGTCCTGGCTCTGTCAATCCCTCCAATGGTGGCTCGAGTTTCTTCCCTCCTGGATTCCCATTCAATAACTTGCCTCCTCTACCTGTCCCTGGTGTACTCCCGCCTCCTCCTCCGGCTTATACGGCGGTTCCTCCACCGCAGCTTACCACAAGCAGGGCTGGTGGTGTCTTTACTACTCCTATTCCTGGTGGACCAGGCGTACCAGGCGGACCCGGTGGCCCTGGGGGTCCTGGGGGTCCTGGAGGCCCGGGAGGACCAGGTGGACCAATCGATCCGAATTGGTGAGTTATTCTCAAGTCACAATTCCTTTCTTCGGACGAACAGGCTTCTGACAGATCCATAGCCCAAAGACAGTCGTTTCCTACAGTGTTGTTACACACATCTCGACTACGGTCATCAGCTACACAAACACCCTCACCTCACTCCAAACATTGACAAACACTGTCTGTGCTCCGGTCATCCCAACTTTACCTCCTCCAGTTCTCACATCTGAAACTGCCGGTGGTGTTTTCACAACTCCCAACATCCCCGGAGGACCCTTGACGACCCATCTCACTTTCACAACATTAGCCACGAGCAAGGTGACTCTTCCAACTGGACCCATCGCCACACTTCCAACTGTTCCTGGTGGCCCTAATCCAACTCTTCCTACCGTTCCAGGTGGACCTGGCGCCACAAGCAGGTCCTTCTCGTTCATTCCTCCACCAATTCAAACCTACCCACCACCAGCCCCACCCGTTTACCCTCCACCTGTCTATCCACCACCAAATTATGGCAGCGGATACGGAAAGGATGACTGAATCAGACTTCGGTGTGCCACTCGGTGGGTAGATATGTAATGTTCATGGGATGTGAGACGGGATGGTATGTTTAGCTGTATGGTGGGGTGAAGATCTGCTACTCAGTTTTGGCGAAGGCTTTAAGGCCAATAGTTTCTACTTCTTTTTGTCGTTTGTATTCATTTCTATGGCTGATCTCTGTGGACTGGGTCACTCTTTTCTTTTCTTTGCTGGTAGATAGTTGATATACATCATCAGTAGAAGAGTCGGACACATGAAATTACAACTTGTTTTGCTCTTTCGGCTAGCTCCCAAATCATCTCACTCTTCTTGTGTTATATGCGTGTGAAAAGGACACTTTTGAAAAAAAGCCACTTGAGGTCTCTGACATAAGGCTGATTTCAAAACCATCCCTAACTTTCGATCTGTAACAAGAATATCTATCATCATCGACCATGAATGAAGATTTAATCGCGTCTGGTGCCTGGTGTATGGAATACAAGTACAAGTACAAGTACAACAAACAAAAAGGGGTCTGCGTAACGTCGAGAGGTGACTGGGTACGTACTGTCGGTTCTGTTGGTACCTGCAGAATAGAATGACAGATCGGCAGACACAGACATAGCCGGATGTGAGGTAGGCCGGGTACAAGTTGAAGTTGCAAGTGCAAGCTCTAAACCTTAATGGATGACAAGTATGTGAGTGTGGAACATGTGCATTGTGTTTGAGAAGGGGGAGGCGATGTTCTGGGGGATGAGGAGGGAGGAATGTGTGAGGGAAGAGGGGGTACATTACATTTTTTTACTTGGTTCTTTACTTGGTTGGATTGAATTTGTTTGAGTTCGTTTGGTTGGTGGGTTGGTGGGGGGTAGGTAGTGTGGTTCAGTTGTGTTGAGTTGGGGGGGGGGGGGATGATGCTCACGTGCGGTAAGTGGCGAGGAAATGCTCTAGGGCAGAGAAATTACTGAGTATAATTCTTTTTTCTTTAGAAACTAAAAAATCGCAGAATGGATTTTCTTTTTTTGATTGATTTTGGTTTAATTGGAGATTAGGTAGATAAGGTGGTTTTGAAATGAGAGGGCATGTCAACTGTTGTACTCAATTTTACCACCCTATCCCGAATCGATTCGGGAATGTCGGGATTTACCTCATTCCCTAATTGTTTTTGTTTTTTTACTTCTTGGGAATCTGGGTAACATGAAAGCGTGTGATATGAACCCCGAATGCTGATCTTTCAGCTGTCAGTGGGAAGGTTTAGTGTTTTGTGGTTAGTGTGGATCTCGTGAAATGTGATGGCCTCTGTTTCGTTCTCTGCGTAATCTTACCTCTTTGTGAGAGAATACTGGGGACTTTTGGCTTTTTGATCTGCGAGGCGCGGGTGCGTCGGAGTGAGACGCGATTGGAGTGGAGGTAGATTGTGACTCGAAGGGTTGGGTGTTTGTGTATTTTTTTTTGGGATGACCTGTAGATGGATTGATGAATGGGAATTCGGTTGCCTGCCACGCGAGGACGGCGAGTGAGGGTTTTCCCATGTGCTTGATTGGTCTGTTCTACATGTTCCCGGAGAAAAGTGTAAAGATGAATTTGAGTAAAGTACGGTTCATTACAGCACAACTATGCTCGTATTCTAGGCTTGGTTGGGTAAGTGATGCGATGCGACGTTCAGGATCCTGTGATTCTGTTTCCCATACAAAACTTTCCATTGCCCAACCTTTTTTCCCTCAGTCTTGTCATTTGCTTCCCTAATCGGGTCCGTATTATCTTTTTAGACCACTGAAAGGGGTTGAAATATTCACCATGACGCCACTTAATGGGCTATCCACTCTCTTTCTGCTGTTTTGGCTCTTCTCCATCCTCCCCCAAATCAACGCTCATGCAGAAAACGAAGAAAGAGCGGAGTTAGATCCCAACTACGACCCTCTCGGACTTGGACTAGCGGATATATTTCGCAATATCTTCCCACCAGGTTTCCCGTTAAATACACATGCAGCCCCTATCCCGACATATACACCCGCTTTCCCGTATGATGCCATACCTAGCTTGAGTTATCCGGGGCATGAGGCCAGTTCTGGGCAGACAGGATCGGGAAATACGTTGTCCAATTCGAATTCGATACTGACGACAACCGTGTCGTCTATTCGTTCACTTCCCCCCAACTCCATTTTAGTGACTACGGGCTTGTCCTCTAGCACTGCCACAAGATCCACACGTTCAAAAACTACGATTCCACCAACCGCAACTCCCAGTCCATCGATCACTTGCAAAAATGGACAGCGAGCTACGGTCGTCACGCGTGTATCCTCGTTTCTGGTTAGTTCTTACAGGACGGTTTTGAATGTTGAGACTTTATATGGTGGGGTGTGTTCGTCGACGGTTACTTTGCCGAGCTCAAGAACAGCTGGTGCTTCTAGCTCATCGATGAGCTTGAGCCTGAGCTCGAGCTCCACAGGAAGTGTATCTATCTCTGTCCCGACGGTAGGAACTTCATCCTCTGTTTCTTCCCTCAACACCCTACCCCCGACAGTCACTTCAATTCCACCGCCTGGCTATAGCTTGACGACTTCCAGAACTGTTTTGACCTCCAGCGGCGGTACTTCCGGATCGATCTCCAGTTCTCTTGTTACCCTCCCTCCATCGACATCGAGCAGTATCATGCCAACAATGGCTTCTACAAGTTCTTCCACTTCAACAGTATTGACTGCTCCCACGACTACCGCGCCAGTCGTTCCATCATCAACATCGGAAGTCGGATGTGGATTCGTGACTGAAAGCTTTACAATCACATATAGCGAAGCTCTGCCAAAAGTCGCTGGAAGAAACGCCCCGGACTTCCGAACTTGTCTTACATTCAAAGTATGTCACCAATCCTGTGAATTTTTCAATGTAGCGTACTGATCTTGTACAGATTTTGAATTCTGCCTTCGACACACAACCGTCTGCAGAGAATGAATGTCAGCGATTATGTGATATCGACCCTCGGTGTTTCAGCTTCTTTGTGGGAACTAGTGAGTATCCCTTCATTGCTTTCACGATAAGGCATTCCTACTTTATTAACCGTATCTTTAGGCAACCGGGCCTGGTTCTGTTCTCTATTTGCTTACCCCTTGATGCCGCGAAGCTTTGTCGATTCACCAACTATTAACAGCGGCGTCGCGTTCAATGGTAAATGTAGCAGCACTGCTTTTGCTACCTCAACTTTGGCATCTAGTTCAAGTACTACTTTGCCTACTATTTCTCTGCCTAGTTCGACTTCGGTCCCGTCGTCTACTGGCCTGTCTTCTTCGATACCATCCACGACCCCCTCCTCGAATCCTAGCTCAGTCGCAACTTCTACCTCAACGGGGGGATGTAGTGTAGTGACAGGCATCTATACTCTGACGTATTCTGAAATTGCTCCAAGAATCACGGGAACTGTTGCTCCCGATTCAAGACAAGCTCTCGCTTACCATGTAGGTAGCTGGCTGCATTTGGACTAGGTGTGTCATTGGCTTTATACTGATAGATATTAGACAACTACAGCTGCTGCTGATTACCGGCCTTTAGCTGAATACGAATGTCAGAAGTTTTGTGACGGTAATGCACAGTGCATTTCATGGTTCGTTGGATATCGTAAGTTTCTCCCTCCTACCTCCCAGGTCTTGAGTCAAGAATGATGAAATTGCTTACTAGTTTGATAGTTACTCTCGAGGAAGAGTGGGACTGCATGTTGTTCAGCATTCCTTTAGGACCAGAGAATTTCCACCCTGATACTGGAACTATTATCAGTGCTGCAGCATTTGGCAAGTGTACTGGCACTGCCTCCAACCCCTCTGTGACTTTATCGACAACTTTGGCCACTTCGACCCAAGGGTCATCTGGTCCAACTCAGTCCATATCAGTATCATTCATTTCTATACAAATTCCATCCTCATCCTCATCGTCTCAATCGAGTCAAATGCCTACGACTTCAATTCCAATGTCCTCAAGCTCGGTTGGAGAACCAACCTGCACAACCGCGATTCCAGCAACGATAGGAACTTATACTTTCTCCTCCTTCGCGACGGTAAAGCCTACTGCCACTGGCGTGAACTTCTTCCCAGCCGATGCATGGCCAATCGGCAATTTCAGGGCAAGTTCTCCCCAGTAAAATATCACTAAAACGTGATCAAGGTATCTATTCGATCATGGTGCTGACAAAAACAACTTCTTAAACAGAATTTCTACCTTCCATCCGATGCCCAGATCGAGGTAGTGAATGGATGCAAGACTTTTTGTCAAGACCAGCCTGAATGCTTGAGTTGGTTCTCAATCTACTCGTTTTGTAAGTAAATCCGTCACATACGGAAAGATTCTTCAGTTATTTATTCAGTATAGCTGATTAAATGGCAGATAATAAGGGTGACCCGGCTTGGTCTTGCTACTCTAGCTCTAAACTACTTACACCCGGTCTTTTGCAACCGATGTCCACTGAGAACACCAGTGACGGCGTGGGTTTTGCGAAGATCTGCACTTGAATTTGGGAATGAG
Source organism: Cadophora sp. M221 (assembly GCA_017366145.1). Lineage (NCBI taxonomy): Eukaryota > Fungi > Ascomycota > Leotiomycetes > Helotiales > Ploettnerulaceae > Cadophora > Cadophora sp. M221. The sequence goes on from JAFJYG010000415.1 coordinate 11,283, forward strand.
AGGGAGTTTAGTCCGAGAGGTTATCATTGTTTGAAATGACTGGGGTAGAAGTTTTGGAAGTGGAGTTTGTTTTGTCAATGGTCTTGAAATATGCTGGGGATGGGAGATGAAACGTTTTGTTATCTGATTTACCCCGCCGTTCGCTTATTTGTTGACTCATTTTTCACCTGTTGTTATTCGCTTTAGTGTACAACTCTGTAATGTCTGAATTGTATCCCATCTTATTCTCCCCCATCTTTATATCTTGAGGTTTAGACAAGTAGCTTGATCAAAGCTCCCTTCCACGGAACAGTGAAGATCGACAAACCAACCACCATCTCCCAATTCAGCCTATATGCAGGAACAAGCGCCATCCCCGACGCAGCTCGGGAACCCCTCGCCGAAAAGCTTATTTACCCCACCTCGACACTCCTGGATAAAGTATTCTTCCACAACACATCCCAGGATCAACATGTCAACTACGACATCATTTTTGCCAGCTGGAATTTGAATGCCCCGATGGGCCCACGCACTCGGGATTCGTCCTGCATCAGGCACAGACTGCTGCGTCCGTCAAAGACCGACCCATATATTGCGGACGAAAGGATACCACTCGTGCGAGTTGGATAGATTAGGAATAGAGTTCTCGTACCTGCATCTAGGGATATTAGGCTGAGAGTTTCCGGGAACAGATAATTTAAAACCCCCTCGTCTTCCATAGTATGGGGAATTCCACTCCATGCGGGGTCGGGGAGGTATATGAAGCTGGGGAGTCCCGGATGCCGGACCTTTGAGGTTTGGGTGATGCTTTGGAAACTTACTGACTGTACATAATGTTGTTTTCGCAATTGCTTCGCTCGGTTGTCCTGGCGTTCTTCGTTGGAAGCTCCAATGGCTCGATCCATAAGAGACATGATAGCAAGCACTGGGTGGACACTTGGGTCAGCATGCCGCAGCTCACGGAGCCAGCTAATCTTCCACCTGCACCATTCGTAAGTCTCCACCCCATCTCAAGACATTCAAGTCTAACCTGTCGTTGCAGAACCAAACAGGAGCAGTTTTCGTGAACTCGACAATCCGCCAAACTCTACACATGTCCATCGGTGGTCCCTCAATCCGAATCCGCATCTCCAACGCCTTCGGAGTCAGTGATCTACCCATCACGGCCGTGACTATAGCTCTTCCATTCAATGGCTCGGCAGGAGTTGCAGTTATTCAACCCGGTACCCTCAAGACTGTCACTTTCTCGGGAAGCAAGAACTACACCATTCCAAATGGGGCGTTGATAGTCTCGGATCCGATTGATTTCAAGGTCGAGGCGCAGAGTATGTTGACTGTGACGATTTATTTGGCAGATGGACAAAAGAGCGCAACGAATGCGATTACTTCCCATCCAGGCAGTCGGACTGTCAGTTGGATGAGTGCTGGGAATCAAGTGTCGGCCACGAATATCACGGATGCTAGTTCAGCAAACGTGGCACATTGGTGAGAGATTTTCCACTATGGGAATTGAGATAAAATACTGATGTGGATTTGTCAGGTACTTCTTGAGTGCTGTTGAAGTATACGTACCGCAGAGCACGCGCGCTTTTGTGATTGTTGGAGACAGCATCACTGATGGACGGGGAAGTGACACTAACCAGAACAATCGGTTTGCCCCCCTAATCGGTATTGAACGGCACTCCTAACAAACACCAGCTGGCCAGACCTCGTGCTCCGCAAGATGCAAACGCGACACTCGACTTCCGACATCGCCGTTCTTAACCAGGCAGCAGGTGGAAACAGAATCTTGTACGACGGACTAGGTCCAAATGCCCTTTCTCGAATCGATCGAGATGTTCTTTCCCACTCAGGAATAGAATACGCCATGATATTCGAAGGAGTGAACGACATCGGAACTGGTGCAACAGATGCAGCATCCCAGAAAGCCATCGGTGATCGGCTCATCGCAGCATTCACCCAAATAGCCATTCGCATCAAGACATTCGATATCCCAATCTTCGCGGCGACGATCACACCGTTTAGTGCTCCTGGATATAATGTGACGATGCAGGGGTATAGTGATCTGGAGAGGGAGAAAACGAGACAGAGAGTGAATGAGTGGATTCGGAAGAGTGGGACGTTTGATCAGGTGTTGGATTTTGATAAGTGGTTGAGGAATGAAACGTATCCTAGCCAGTTGGCTGAGGCGCTGCAGGGGGGTGATTATTTGCATCCTAATGGGAAGGGGTATCAGAGGATTGCGGAGTTGTTCCCTCTTGATATCTTTTGAATGGCGAAAGAAGCTGGGCGGTAGAAATAATGCAGAATGAAATTATTGGTAGAATTCAATGCTTGAAGAATAAAGATATAACAAGTACTGGCATGCTCCCACTTTATTGATCGCAGGGAAACTTGTCAATCACATTTGAAGCTGACACAATGGAACAAAGCACGCAGAAACATTCCCCGATCTTATCAATTGATTTATTCTATCCTCTTTAATCCAAACAAAGAGAGTATTTCACAAGGCTCTTGTTCAACAGCTGACTAAAACTGTGTTGTGGTATCCATAAAATTTGAGAACCTAGTTGACGATGCGGTTGGTGAATCCATATTCCAGGGATGCATCGCATCCAATGAATTGTCAAATTTTCTAGCTACACGTCTTGCATCCGATTAAGGCTTAAGATTAAGCTCCAGTGAATTTGACATCGAGAAATTGGGCCGCGCTGAGAGGAGCTGTCCGAATCCATTCCTCCCATTCTTTCATGCTATTCGTATCCAGAGGGAAGGTACGAAAAGATATCGAAATTTCATTCCCAGAGCTTTGTAAGGTAGTATTTGCAGGCCGCATGAATGTTCTGCTGGATTGGATGGGATGCAGCATAACCCCCCTGTCGCTGGACTCGCAAGACAATTTGCAATGCACTGGAGCTGTATGGAACCCTACCGCAGCTCCAATTGCTTGTTCTGTGGGTCTCAACTTTGCGGCTGCTCTGTGCCATTGGGTTTTCTTTCGATTCAGAACTTTTGAAACTAAGGTTGAGATCGATATCGGTAAGCCTACTGCATGTTCCTCTCGGAGTATTTCAGTTAAGCAGGTGGTGAAAGAACCCTCTCCCACGCCTGATGTTAATAGTGAAAAGCAGCTGGCAGCAATAACTTCCTTTACTCCTCCTGGTACAACTTCCAATCTCGCGGAGTTGGCAGAATGGCAAGCATCGTACATAATCAGCACATCCGAGATGGATTCCTCAAGCATTTCTTGGATGGGCCATGATTCAATCACAGATCTGCTGCCTCTTGTCCTAATATGGGTTACAATACTAATAAAAAAAGAGAGTTTCAAGGATAAACTTACGCTGTCCACCAAGAGTCCGTTCCATATGGGTTGGCTGCTCCATGGCCTGAGTACATGAAGCCTTTCAAAACAGTAGAGCAGTTGTCCTCATTCCGAAACTTGGCAACCTTTACGTTCAAGGCTATTTGTGGGCTTCTGTCTGGGATCAGAAACACCTCGGCCTCGATATTATACAGAGCGAGAACTTTTGCGAATTTAGCAAGCTCGTTTGCAACACCCATATCGTCGGACTCCCACCGCACTAGTAAGAACTTGCCCCTCGTGTAGCGCGACCCATGTCGGCCCTTCCACATCTGCTGAAGTCTGCCACTTATGTTCTGAATTGTAGCCATGATTCTTGTTAACTCTGTCTTTAGGAGCCGGTGGATTTTTCATATGATCCTCGACTGGTCTCGTCAGGTGCTCCCAATCCCGATCTCCATCGTAGTCTTAATTAACGACTTTTTCAGGTCCTGTTCTCACTCGTAGATATCTTTGTTTAGACTTGTTCAAAGTAAAGTGCTCTCACAACTTGGATTGAAACTTCAAGACTTTCCACACTTCAAAGAATCCTTTCATTTGCAGCCCTAAAGAAGTTTATTTTGATCAATGAATTCAAAGAAGGATGGACTTTTGTGTAGTGTTACTAAGGAAAGGGTCTATGGAAAAGAAAATCGACTGGAACATAACTTCTATTTTCAATTACGCCGCCTCCAAATCCACGTAAGCTTTGGGTGATGGGGAAGCCAGGAGCACAGTCTTCGTTATTCGCTTGACAAAATCCACTCAAAACATCCGCGATGTGCCTCATGTCAATCTACGATCCTCGGGACTAGCCTCCAGATTGACCAAAACAACTTCCAGCTTGGCGATTCCGAAGGTCCTGGCAGGGGAGCATCACCAGCATGCAAGCGGCGAAAGGCAAAAACACTGGATGGAGCCCTCATGATCCAGTCTTGCCAGACGATACCAGCTTCGAACTGAGATCTGTCTATTTCAAACGATGCCGTGGGAATAAAACTCGATTGTGCCGCATTCTCGAGTAACTCAGACTCAGTACTGGTCTTTGGTAGTGGCTCCAACATGATAGATCATCGAGAGCGACTACGTTCTCCTGGCACCAAAACGGTGTGCACGGGAGTAGTCATCGACGTCTGACCTTCTGTTCCTCGTAATTTGGCGAGAATTGACGAGTAGAGCATTGGAAGGTGAAGTAAACCAATGACGGTTTCCATCTAGTAACAAGGTTAGGTGGCCTGTCCTGTGGGTCTGGGAGGGTGCGTTTGGATCCTACAACACTTTCGCGGAAACCTGGCTCGACTTTGAAATCGACACTCTATATCTCAATTGGGGATCGAGGGGTGTCTTGTCTTATGTGCTGCAAGACCTTAAGGGAGTGGATCTCGATCGCGTTCGATACCTGACGCTTGATATCAAGCGCTTATCGTTTGGAGTTTTTGAGTGCGAAGAAGATCGACTAGATTTTCTGTTGTGGTACTGGCCAAAGGTGGAAAAGATATCGCTGTCCTGGAGAGATCTGTGCCACATGGATACGGAAACTGCAAACATAGTCATAGTGAAGCCTGTATCCTTCAATTTATCAATGGAAAGCGTCGATAGTCTCTTGAACAAGACAACAGCGCAAGATTATCATCACTTTGAAGCCTTGCAGAGATTTGAAGCCCGGCCGCCCCCTATCAATCGCAGGATGTTCGATGAGTACGTTGCGAAGGAAGTTGCACATAATATGGTTCCACGGCCACTCCCGGAGATTACCAGGGAGATTTTCACTACTGCCGTAATCGATAGCGACTGCTCCTCGCAGAGGTAGAATGGAAAAGGATCTATGAAGCCGAGAGGCTGGCAGGCCAGATGGATCAATTGGAAATGACAACCATTTCGCTTAAAGTGGGGGGGGGGGCAACAAATCATACTGTGAAAGCTGTTGCTGGATGTGCTCTTGGGGTCTACTATGAAGACTAGAAGATTTATTCATTACTTCGTTGCCTTGCTTCTCCACCGAATTACTCAAATTTGATCCTGTGAATAGACGACCCCGGCATCCTTCCTAATCTCATCCATGATCCTGATTATCCTCACACTCTCCTCAAGTGGCATAATATCGTTCTCCTTCCTCCCCGCCAAGATATCCGCCGCCACAGCATCGGCTTCGAAGTAGAATCCCATTCCCTCATGCTCAAAGTAGAGCAATTTTTCTTCCTGGTCTTTCACCATGATTTTGATACTCTTCGGCACAGAAGCTGCGGGCCCAGAAACTACAATGGTTCCACCACTTCCCTCGATACGGAGGAAGTCCTCTCCAGTCTTGCCCCTCATCGAAGCAGTCAGGACACCCATTCTTCCATTCTCAGGATATTTCAACACAATCACATCGTCGTGATCAACACCATCAGCGACAAACAGGCTGCTAGTTATTTCTGGATCCGAAGCTTTCGATCCCACATGCTCGTCGAGAACGACGCTGCTGAACATGAGAGGGTAGACTCCAAGATCCAGAAGTGCTCCTCCACCCAGTTTGAGATCCTTGAGGCGGTGCGTGGCAGGCAACGAGATGAAATCAAGACCGAAATCACAGAACATCCGTGAGATGCCCCCGATGACTTTTTCTTTGTGGAGTAAATGCTGAAGTTCGAGGACCAAGGGGAAGAAGCGAGTCCAGACAGCTGCGTATTATCAGTATTCATTTCATTATCCACCAAAATTATCTTAATTCCAAGTAAGAGGTTTGGCTTACCCTCCATCAAAAACACTCCCTTCTGCTTCGCAGCGGCGATCATCTTCTTCACCTCCCTCTCACTCATGGCCATCGGCTTCTCACACAGCACATGTTTCCCGGCCGCGATAGCAGCTAAACACGATTCCTTGTGGAAGACATGAGGGGTACCGATATACACGATATCAACATTTGGATCAGCATACACCGAGCTGTAATCCGTGTATATAGTAGGTCTGGGCTGGCCAGAAGTGAAAATTGAATTGACGAACTCGCTTCCTTTGGCTTCTGAGGATGTTCCGAGAGCGGTTATGAGATGTTGGACGGGTGCTGAGGGACGGGAGAGAACCAGATCTTTCACGAAGTTTGTGGAGACCCAGCCGGTTCCTGATGTTTTGTTAGTTGATTGTTTAAGAAGTTTGAGATGAGTGAGAACCGAGGATTCCCCATTTGAGGGCTGGGCTTGGGTTTGAAGTCATATTTGCTTATGGAATCAAGTCTGAGTTCAAATCGGTCTCTGACAACTCAATGAAGGTTTCGTGGGAGGTTCAATGATTTCTTGCTTCTTTATAGCTTTCATGAACATCAATCAATAGCATAGTGGGATGGGGCTTCCAAGAAGCATTCTGGCTGCTGGCGAGTCATGATCAAAGTCATGTGACTGGTCGTTGATTCTGGTTCTTTTGATGTCAATGAAGGGAAATCTATTGATTCTCCACCTCTAACTCAAGAGCTCCAAGCACATATCCAGCATTTGATGTAAATAATGCCCAAATCAACATTCGCTTATCCCAAGTTACAATCAAAGAGTGGGGGATGAGGGGCAAAGAGCAAATAGGGGCATTGGCGGTGTACAAACACAACAGAGGGGGAAAAAAATCCAACGTCCTTAACACAGTCATATAACCAAATAGTGAAGAATTCTTCCAGATCGAGCTAGCTTCTGTGGTGTAAGTGCCTACATATCTTCGAGCAATTAGAAAAGCAACCAACTAATGGGTTTACAGCCAATGGTTAGGATTCCACGTAAGAATCTCTCCTCCTCGCCACTTACTCATGTACGATATCCTAACAAGTGAATAGCCTTCCAGACATCTGTTTCAAGCAAGGTGGAGGTTCGTGTTCGATTCACGGCAGTTGCAATATCACTTTTTGCATTTTCGGATTGGACGCTTTTTTTTTTTTTTTTTTGGAAAAGTATAAGTGGATATCAGGTGGATCTTCTCCCTCCTATCCACCTCTCATGAGATTTGGGACCTCAATATCGAACGACACATACTTCTTAGCGGTACTACAAAACACCACATCTCTTATCTTTCAACTCTCTTGAAAAATTTCCAAGCCGTTGGCCAGGTCGACTCCCACTTTGAGTTGAACGTTCTCCCACTTGCAGCTAAGAAAATCCACCATCAACAGGAATATCGGCTTGAGACGTGTTAGGGGTGACCTTACACTGACATCGAGGAACAAATACCTCCAGTGATATATGAAGCATCACCACTCATCAAGAAAGCCATCATCTTTGCAACCTCCTCTGGGGTCCCCATTCTCTTCAACATCATAACAGAACTCATTACTTTAAGATCAATTCTTCCCGACTCAATCACTTTCTGAAAGTTATCTCCACTGGCAATCGGCCCTCTTCCATCCGAAATCAGTCAGTGTTCGCTGGATATGGAGTCGGGATATCTCACGGCATCAAAGTGTTGACACGAATCCCCACAGTACCAAACTCCGCAGCAGCAGTCTTACTGAGACCCCGCATTTCCCATTTGGTAGCAGAATACGAAGGCATCCCAGCAACTCCTTTCATCCCCGCTTCGCTGAAGACATTGACGATTGAGACGCGGAGTTGGGCTCGCTGGCAATTCATCGTTCCTGTCAAGTTGACAGCAACTGTTCTATCCCAGTCTTCTTGAATCTGGACACATTAAAGTTCGGCTCATCAAGTGGGAGAGAGGGGCCGCATACGATATTTGCAGACGTTGTATTTGGATGTCTTATCAACAACCCAGCCACATTAGCAGCGCCGTCTAGCTTGCCGAATTCTTTCACTGCTTCCTCAATCTAGGTGTTGACCTGATCGGCGGTCGCTATGTCTATTGTGTGGGTGAGGACTTTCGTTTTGTATTTATCTTCTCTGCACAGCTATCAGCATTACTTTGGTATTTTGATGAGGAGCGTACATAATTTTCTTGGTGACTTCTAATCCCTCAGTACTGAGGTCGCAGAGAGTTACTCCGGATGCCCCGAGTTCTGCACATCGAATCGCTGTTGCTCTTCCAATTCCAGAGCCCGCTCCAGTTGTGGAGTAGAATTTACCCACCATGATTAATCGATGTCAATATTTAGGAATGATTGAGCTGCTACTTTGAAAGTTTGCTGGAATACTGGGTGACGGAGCTGGGAGATGAAGGTTTAGTATTCGAAAGTTGGCTATACGAAGGCAGAATCGGCATCCGCCATCGATATCAGAAGGCAACATACGGAGTCGTCGCAACCATCGCAACCATGACGTGGGAACATGAGACCGGAAAGGCTACAGACGTGGAGATGAATCAATCATACAGCTGCTTTGCAATTTTTGCAATTTGGATTACGAGGCTATCGGCTTTGATAGGTGAGGTTTCCAACGCGAATATCTCGCCTTCGTGTCCTCGAAATCCAAGAACACAACATCACATACACAGCCTGAATTTGGAACGAATTGAACATCAAGCCAACACATCGCCAAGTCGATCGAATTCTTGATCTTTGTTGCTTGGCCTAGTGATCTACATAAATCTCACACCTTGCTACGGAAGATGGAATCTTTCTCCAGGCAGGAGCGTCCCACGAAGCAAGGTCATGGATTATATAGCCCCCTGTACGAATCCGAGAACCTCGTATCCTAAAGAAACCCAGAGGTTCCAAGAACTAAAACTGCGGGGACGAACCGGTAGTTTGACGGTTTCAGAAATAAAGACTTATTTTCATTCAAGGGTATCAAATGCCGAACCATTGATCTTGGAGCCCTAACCGAGAAACCCCCCTTTTCGTTCGTTCCCAGCTCGGATTCGCTTACTGGAAGGACTTGATTGATGCAATGCATCCAGACCAGATAAGAGTGCAGTGATGATCCATACAGATGCCACAAATTAAATACCTTGTCCTGTGAAGCACCTTGGAAACGCATCGGAACTTAAGTCAAGTGCGGCGAGATGCGCGTCATTAGCATTGTCGATTGTTGAGTTTGAGAAGGCCGCGAAGACTCTCGTGCCGATACACTTGGTGACCACTTGCTATTTGCAGACTGGTTGACTATGATAGCATGTTAGGTTTCCCGAGGTCTGTTGGAATGAACATCGACTCGGGGCCGGGCCTGAATGATTGACAGTCGTCGTCACATATGAAACCCACCAATTAACCTTCTGTCATCCCAACCTCGTCGGACATATTCCACACGCGTCGTACCACCTTCCATTTCCGTAAGCGTGCAGCTATATGTATGGAAGGTAGGTACCAAACCCATTGCAGCCTATTCTGCATGACCGTTTCCTTCCATATCTACAAAGAAGGACTCCCATTACATCTCAAGCATCAATTCACGATTGTATTTGATAACCGGTCTGCGGGAACAACACACCAAGACAGATATGTTCGTGATTACAGAGACCGAAGGCTTAGCAGCCGTTGTCAGCAAGCTGGTTCTTGGTGTGCTTGCGGTCGTGGCATGTACATTAGCCTCTCGTCTTTGGAACTCCATGCGACTTAAAAGGATGTTGTCAAAGTACCCAATGGCGAACGAGAAATTTGATGCAGCAGGAAAGAAGCATTTCACAGAAAAGGCAGATAAGATCCTCGCAGATGCAGTCGCGCAAGTAAGCATTTCAACTCCCGGCATGAGAATCTTCCGGTTAACGCCAGGTGACTAGGGAAATGGACGGCCGTTTAGATTGAATGTGCAGAGCCGAGCTCGCCTTATCATTCCATCAAAGTACATCGAAGGGATCAAGAACGAGAAAAATCTTGACTTTCACGCTGCGATTGGAAAGGTATGCTGTGCCAAGGGTGGAGGAGAAGAACATGCTAATCGTAAGATAGGAATTCTTTGCTGGATATCCTGGGTTCGACGCTTTCGGCTCTGCGGTCAACCAGACTATCTTCCAAGATGCGGTACGCACACAGCTTACCCAAGCACTGGGTATGTTTACGGCCCCTGCTGATCATGAAGGCGTTAAACTTACACATATTGCAGCTCTCACAGTAGAACCGCTCGCCAAAGAGGCACCGAACACCTTGCAGCTGGTCTATGGATCTGACGCAGGTACGTCCTACCCACCCTCCGTATTTCAGCTATGGAATTGACGCAAACCAGAATGGAAAGAAGCAGTCTTGACTCCCTCACTCCTGAAATGCATCGGGCGTCTCACAGCGTTAGTCTTTCTTGGTGAGAAATTCATGAACGATGAAGAATGGCAGCGGATCTCCATCATGTACACGGTGGATGCTTTCATTGCAGCCCAAGTACTCAACGCCTTCCCGGCGATAGTCCGTCCTATCATCCACTGGTTCCTACCTCACTGCCGCAAGATCAGAGAGGAAATCAAGCAGGCCAGAGCACTCATCACGCCGGAAGTCGATCGCAGGAGAAAGGAACTCGCTGAGAATGCTGGCAAGCCAAGACACAAGGTTTTGGATTCTGTCGACTGGTTCACTGCTGCTGCGAAAGGGGAATATTTCGATTATGCGAATGGCGAGTTGAGTTTGGCTATGGCGAGTATTCATACCACGACCAATACGCTGGGATTTGCGATCTGTGATTTGCTGGAGAACCCGGAGTACATTCCGCTGTTGAGAGAGGAGATCAAACAAGTCATCGAGGAGGACGGCAAATGGGAGAAGAGCACGCTCTTCAAAATGAAGCTCATGGATAGTGTGTTGAAGGAAAGTATGAGGTTGCATCCGCAAAGTTTGGGCAAGTCTCACTCAATTCACCTATCAATGACAGAAGATAGAGATACTGACAGCGACAAGTAAACATGCCACGCCAAGCAAAAGCAGACGTCCACCTACCAGACGGCATCACCATCCCCAAAGACGCATTCGTGATGGTAGGACCAGTCCTCATGACAGACCCCTCCATTTACCCAAACGTCGATAAGTTCGACGGTTATCGTTTCCTCAGGATGCGAGAGGCGCCTGGTGCGGAGAACAAGCATCAATTCGTCACCACCACGCCTGAATGTACCATGTTCGGCTATGGGAGCCATTCGTGTCCTGGACGATTCTTTGCTAGTAATGAGTTGAAGCTGCTGCTGGCTCATATGTTGTTGCATTATGATTGGAAATTGCCAGATGGGCAGACGAAAGTGCAGCATACGATCAACGGGATCTCGAGGAGTCCGAATTCGAGACAGAAGGTTATGTTCAGGACTCGGACGCCGGAGGTTGTGGTTGATTATAGCGAGTAGCAATGTGGGGGATAATAGCGTAACTTGAAATTGTATGCTTGGAACGGATTTTGATTGCTTACGAGGCGCGCGTTTAGTATGTAGCCAAATAGTCAAGTCAAGGGGAGATCGGGTCGATCAAAATCTCTGGTTAATATGACATGGTATAAATTGCACAGAACAAATTGAAAAGATCAAGGCTTTGTCTCGAAGTCCAATCTTGCAGCATCTGCCAATTTTGAGTCAGTCAGCACTCTGTAACCTAAGACCGCCATTCCCTTTGCACATCGGATGGCCGATTCATGAGCAGCATCGGTACCGGCCGCTGCAGCGAATGATGGGTTGTGCCCAGTCACATTGTCAGGAGCGGGAATCGCAAAACCTCCATGAAAGGTCGGAACAGCGTAGGATACATTGCCTGGAGACGTCAGTGGTGGTTTGCAAGACCGTAGAGTCGAAGGACGTACCCATGTCCGTCGAAGCCGTGGCAGGAATTTCTTCCTTGAATAAAATCTTCTCGCCCAGATCTGCCATATCCTCAACATATTGTCTGCAAAGAGCATCGTTCGCCCGCAGATCCATATACGTTGGGGCACTGAAACACTGTTAGCTAGTGCAATCAAGGAATCACCAGAGGACTTACTATATATAGCTCACAGAACAACCTGTGGCAAGAGCAGCTGCTTCAAAGCAAAGCTTCACCCTCGCGAGCAGCTCATTCGCCCGTTCAATGGTAGGACTCCGAACGTTAAAGTTCATTCTCGTAAACTCTGTAATGACATTGGGTACGGTTCCACCCTGCTCAATGACACCATGTATTCGCTCATCGGGCCGAATCTGCTGCCTAAGCATGGAGATATTCGTGTAAGCGGACACAGCAGCATCCAACGCATTCAGGCCATTGTGAGGTTCGGCTCCAGCATGTGCGGGCTTCCCCCGGTACTCAATTCGCAGCTTGTGGCTTGCAATAAGTTTGAACCCAGCAAGGCCTGTATGTCCATCCTTGTATGTATGCGAAGCCATCGGGTGTGCCATGATCGCTGCGGCAATCGTATCCTTGAAGGCGCCAGCCTCGAGAAGTTTGACCTTGCCTCCTCCACCTTCCTCAGCTGGTGTTCCCAGTATCCGGACACGGCCCGCAATACCCAGCTTCATTACGGCTTTCGAAAGTCCAAGAAACGCAGCAATTGAAGACGTAGCGATCAAGTTATGCCCACATGCGTGGCCAATGTTTGGGAGGGCATCATACTCCGCACATATGACAACCAAACTCCCGCCCGAACCGCACTCTGCCTCAAAAGAGGTCTCCAAGCCATATGCATGTTCTTTGACGGTGAATTCGTGTTTGTTGAGGAAGTTGGTGAGGGTTTCGTAGGCCATGAACTCTTGATATCCAAGTTCGGGATTGTCGTGGATGTGCCTATTCAGCTCCCGAAGCTCCACGCTGGTCTGGTCGATTGCGCCATAAATGGCAGATCGTACATCTGCGATGCTCTGCACTTTCTGGAGGACCGGAGCTCCTAGGCCGAGAGACAGGTCGCCATTGTCAATAGAAGTGGCAGAGAGTACTGAGACGGTTTGTACCAGCGTCATGATGGCTGCCAAGTTGGTTGTATTTCTGCCGAGCCTCTGGCTGCGGCAGACTGGCTATATAGAGACACTGTGCTCTGCATTGAAGTTATTCCGCGGCCAGAACAAAGAACTATCCTGTCTAATGTGCAATTGTTGATTGTGGATGTTGATTCTTGGAGCCGCTCGGCAATCTTTGAGGTCTTGAAAGAGCCGACGAAGCTAAGCCCGATTCGGAGCTGGGAATAACCTCAAAACATCGACCACTCAAGGGACTCCCCATAAGCCACCTGCGTCTGCAAGCTTATCCTCTCTGCAACCCTTGCCAACAAGGCTCTCCCGATCATGAATGCCGGTCGAGATGTGATTTTTAGTTCTCGACAAGAAATCATGGGTGCTCGAAAGTGGGATTCTTCCCCCACTAAAACTATGCATAGCAGGGCGCTTGAGGACCAGCTTCAAACTCTCATAACCATCGGCTAGAAGTCATCGGCCTATTCTAATCCACACATCGCACTATTGCGCCTCTTCCCACCTCGGCTACTTTGGGAATACGCGAGCAGACAGGGCAGGGTCTCCTCAACTGCTGAGAGCCCTCACCTGATAGCCTTGCCGGCTATTTGTCCTGTGGACAGTGATTCTTCATTCAACCTGACATTATGGATTGCCCGATGAATCTACATGGATCTCGTAACGAATCAACTGCTCCGCCAGAGCTATTCTATCTAGGTGGAAACAGGCACGCACCGAGATCCAAAGCGGGATGCTGGACCTGTCGAGAAAAGAAAGTCAAATGTGACGAAGTACGACCCTCATGTTCCCGCTGTGTCCGCCTATCAAGAGATTGCGACTATGTTCCGAGACAGAGAAAGAAGTGTGGCCCACGAAGGCCCAAGATCGGAAGCCGCCATAATCCAAAGCCTTCGACAGAGGTGGATGATGGCAGTCCGGGTGGCTCAATCTCCCCAACCACACTAAGTGAAGTGTCAACCGAACGGCGAATCTCAGCTAATGGGCCTCTGATAACAAGAGGACCCCAGATGCTGTCAAATTTGCCCCCTCCAGCAATTTCTGCAGCGTGTTCTTTGGTGTTGTCGTCCAAAGACCACGAATCCATTCAACATTTTCGGACCTCCTTTGCTATTCGCCAGCATACCAAGAATCCAAAGTACTCTGTTCTTTCCATCATTTTTCGTCTTGCTGAGTCCAATCCCATGGTCATGCACATGGTGACAGCGATTGCTGGACAGGAAATTGCCTACCTGGAAAGCTCCGAAAAGGAGGGAGTTCTTGAAAGCAGCCGTTCAGCTGAGCATTACGGAGATGCAATGCGGATTTTGGCAGACACTTTTAAGAACAATGAAGAAAATTCCGATATGGATTCCATCTTAGCTACTCTCTGGCTCATGATGCAATATGAGCAGAGATTCGGAGATGGTCATGGAATGGGATTGAAGAGTCATTTGAGCGGCCTCGCTGCTGTCCTGAAAACCAAGTACCCCGCTCTATCCAACCTTCTTGGAGCAGGAAGAGGATTTCCATCAACTTCAGTGGGAGCAGAGAGCCTTACGAGTCCACCATCAGACAGCCTAGACGGCGCACCTCTGTCAACATTTGCTACGCGTATGCTTGTATGGTTCTCGAGCTTTGATGCAAGTGCTGCAACTTATGGATTAGGTGGCCAGGTGAATAGCTCTCTTACCCAACTTCTAAGCCAAGTCACGGATGAGGATGAAGACAATCCAATCAGAGGGTATTTCAAGGTCCACCAACATTCAAATTCTCTTTTCCGGACCATTTGGGGAGAGTCATATCCGCAGAGCGAACTGCTAGATGATCTTGAGAATAGAGAAATATTCTATTTGTTTGGTGCTTGTGGCCAGCTTCGATATATGGTGGCTGATCTCGCAAGACTGTTGTACCATGGCAAAGAAGGTGCAGAGGAGCAGACAGTTGCCGTGGAAAAGGCTATTCGACTAGTCGGCAGAAAGCATTCAGAGATCCTGCGAGTGGCGACAAGTCTTGTTTCAGATGAGAGCAATCAGAAGAGATTGATATCAAATGTTCGGTACATCGTCCCCAATTTCCACGCTACCGTTCTCCAGTTCCTTCGAATCACGAGGTTTGACAAAGGCTTGGATGAACGGCAGAGACTATCACTGCGTGAGATCATGACACTTGCCTTCAAGAGTTTTAAGCATGAAGGTGACACGGCTATGATGCGAATCACTTGGCCGTTGTTCATGGCGGGCCTAGAGACGGATGATTTGCTTCATAGGGAATGGATCTTGGACCGATTCCGCAGTCTTGGGCGATTCGGAATGAACTACAAGAGAGCCTTCCTGTTATTGGAAGCAGCCATCGACCAACAAGAGAGATCAAGCGAGCGTGTCAATATGCTAGATCTTCTAGATTCAGGTTGCTATGAGAGTTTTGTGGTCTGATCGTTCGTTGTAAAGCAGCAAGAAGCTCAGCATCTCGGTTCTCTCAATGCAAAATAGCCGATGGAGAAAAGTTGAGACACCGCATCGACTGTGGTTCTTACAAAGTTATCGAACTCACAATCGCAATTCCCGAGGACGGGGAGATATCTGCAGAGTGGGGAGGAACTTCAAGCGGAGTGAGTTGACCCATCGGCATCGGCGGGTCTTGAGTATGATTGGTCAATTGATATTCATCATGGGGCGGGGTGATTCCGCTCGGCAATCTTGAGATAAGCGACCAAACATCGATGTTCCTATCTTCAACATCACCAGCTTCAATGCACCTAGATTATGATTGCACATATCAATCATGGAAATGGAAAGATATAAGATCATAGGGAAAGCTCGAGACTATCTCAACCTCCATCCAAGCACAACGACTCCCCCTCGATAAAATAGCAACTCCGAAAACTCGATCAACATGGAAGAGACCAAAAAGGAAGCTATGATTTCTGCTGAGAACTCAGATGTCGATGCGGCATTCAAAGAACTCGGAGAAACCATTCTTTTCAGTGAACCGCTATCTTCAGAAGAAGATCGAAGGATCTTACGCCGAATCGATATGTAGTAAGTTCTCAAAGTCAACATCGTCAAGGCCGATGCTTACTTCCAAACAGCCTATTGCCAGTCATGGCCATCTCATATCTATTCCAGTTTTTAGACAAGTCGGCCATGGGATATACGTCAATTCTTGGACTCCGAACCGATCTCCGCCTTGTTGGCCAAGATTATGCCTGGGCCTCAAGTATCTTTTACTTCGGCTACCTCGCTTTCAGTTACCCCGCAGCTCTGATCATGAACCGATTTCCCGTTGGAAAGTTTCTCGCTCTCTCAGTGTAAGTATCTCTATCTCATGTTGATCCTCCATGAAGCTAAATGTGACTAGCACTCTGTGGGCTGTTGTACTGCTCTGCACCGCTGCTACCCACAATGCCGCCGGACTCCAAGCAACTCGTTTCTTTCTCGGATTCATGGAAGCTGCGGTGGCACCAGGATTTGGGATCATCACGTCAATGTGGTACAAGAGATCTGAGCAGCCATTGCGAATGGGTGCATGGTTTATGGGAAACGTCTGTTCTGGCCTCTTTGGAGCTCTCATTGCTTATGGTCTTGGCCACATCACAACAATTGAGCCATGGAGAGTATGTCTTCATCCCCCAACACAAAACTTTAAGTCAAATTCTGATGTGAATTTTAGGCTGTGTTCCTTATCTTTGGTGCTATCACAATCGTCTGGGCTGTATCGCTCTTCTACATCCTTCCTGATACCCCAATGAACGCTCAATTCCTGTCTAAGGAGGACCGCATCAAAGCCATCGAACGAGTCAAGGACAATATGACCGGTATCAAGAACAACCACTGGAAGAAAGACCAATTCATCGATGCTCTCACGGACCCCAAGAGTTGGTTCATTTTCTTCATTGTCCTATGCTGCAATATTCCAAACGGAGGTATCACAGGAGTAAGAATAACGCCACCCTCCATATACCACGATACTAACATCTACCAGTTTGGATCAATCGTCATCAAAGGTCTCGGATTCTCCACCCTTAACACTCTCCTCGTCCAAATGCTCGCCGTCGTCTTCCAGGCAATCTACGTCCTCGGTGCAACAGGTGGCAGCACATATCTCACCAACACCCGAACCTACTGGATGGCGCTCATGATGGTCATCTCCCTCGTCGGCACCATCATGATCCGTTCAATCGAACACTCGAACATCTGGGGTCGTTTCATGGGATACTGCCTTCTGATCGCCTTCTCAGCCAATTTCCCCATGTCTCTCACAATGGTCGCTGCAAATACTGGAGGCTTCACTAAGAAAACTACTGTCAGCGCTATGGTAAATTCCGACAACCGTACCCCGCGAGAATATCCAGCTAACACAACCAGGTTTTCGTCGCCTACACAGTCGGCAACATCATCGGTCCGCAATTGTTCTTCGAACATGAAGCTCCAGGCTACGATTCTGGCTTTGTGTCTATGCTCGTATGCTTCTCCGCCGGTGTCTTCTTCTGCTTTGGGTTGCGATTCTATCTTATCTGGGAGAATAAGAGGAGAGACGCTATGGGTGAGGCGCCCGTGTTGACTATTGATGGAGTGGAGGTTGAGGGGACGGCTGCATTGAATTTGCTGGATAAGACGGATAGGGAGTTGTTGCAGTTTAGATACCTGTATTAGAGCAAAGCTATGCGTCGGTGCTGGTTGAGTAGTGGTTTGATGAACCGAATTGAACTGGGGATGTAGCTGGGTGAGCTTGAATAGTGAGATACGTCTGTAGAGACTAAATATCAAAAGCATTTGAGATGATTGAATTAGAGACTCTCGTTTTATCCTATATTCTCTTCCTCGATTGGTCTGGCAGAACTGTCCCATTTTGAAAAGTGCTAAATGATTCTTGGCGAGGTTCATCTCGCTTCTAGTGAGAAAAAGGCGGGGTAAATAATCCTGTTCAAAACCGCAAAATCATCGGTCCCTTATCGACGCACTATAAGAAGACTTTGGAGTCGAGTCAATTGAATACTTTTTTTGCATGCAATTTCTAGTCTAAAGCAAAATAACCAATGCCGTTACGAAATCAAGAAATCACAAACTCCAATCAAGCAACCCAAACCCATCCCCGAACCCGTACTAACTGGAGCTGAAAATCTGCGCAAACATCCAAAGAAACACTTTAGAACCACACCAAAGTCCAAGACAAACGCAACTCAAACCCGATATGCAGGACAAGAGAAACCAACCCAGAAGCTACACGCAAAATGCGGCTGAAAACTCCAAGCAAATTCAAGCTCGCCCAAGCAAAATCAGAGCCCAAGCGATATGCAGGCAAATCCGGAAAACCTCAAACATCGGAAGCTCAATCTAACAATTTATCCACCCAAAAACAGTGATATGGTTCCCAAAACTCTTTCCTGATCCTATCTAGAGCCAAGTTCAGAGATAGAACATAACTTCATCCAAGTTGGGATGCCAAGGGTTTGTCCTGTTTGCACTTGGCGCATTCCAGATATCTGGGTTCTGTCGATAGCCATCCAAAGAGTTACCAGTGAAAGCACCACTCTCTAGGGCAAGCCTCATGTATCGTCGTAGTCTCTCGCACAAAACGTCCGCGTACTTTGCTGGAGTGACGACCGAGAGTCCTTTCAGGGCTCGAGATCCCATGAAGCAGATCTTGTTTGTCTGTCTCAACACATTAGTCCAGGGATAATGGATTTTAGGGGTACATATTTCTGCTTACAATATTCTGTAACTCGTCGGCGGCGTTGTATCCACTTTGGTTTTCGAGGACGACATAGTGTGCGTTTCTCGCCGTGCCCAGTGGGAGTCGTGGGCCTGCAGGTAGAAGTTGAACTGTTTCGGATACAAGACATCGTTGTCTATTACGAGCCCTGATCTTGGATTATACGAGAGGTTGTTATCCTCGGTGGTGTAAAATCGAGCATGGTGATTTTTGGCCACGATAACAAGAGTAATCTGAGGCAAGTTTCCATTCGGCCCAGCAGCTTGTCGACATGCAGCTGTGACCTGAGAAAGCTCTTTTTTTTTTTCGCACATCGCCGTACTGGCTCTCACTCACACCATCTCGATAGAAAAGTATATGTTGAGGCATATGCTGATTATTCTGAACTTTGTAGAAATTCAGCCTCTCGAGCAGCATCCCTTTTAGATCTGCGATGTGATGATGAATAATGTTAGCGCTGTTAATCCCGCGCCAAAAATTGTACTTACTTCCGTATCTTTAGCTTGTAGGCGGGCCGATGCTGTGTAAGTCATTGCATCCGCATCATGCGTAGCAACAACACCAGCCATAGATGGACAGGTATCATCAGGACACTTTCCAGGGTGGGTGACATCTGCTCCAACGATCATTGTTGTACCCTTCAAAGGTAATTTATGCTTATCAGACAGCCGGTGATTGATCCCGCGGAGACGATAATTAAACTTAAGGCTAAAGCTATGTCAGCCATTGTTCAGTACTAGACATTGGGTTGAACACTTACGCTATGTTGCCAAAAAAGTTGCGATTATTCTTGGATCCTTTCTCGCCAGAGGCAGGGGAGAAGCAGAGTGTGCGAATTCCTGCGATGCAGTCTGACCACCACTTCACATCTGAATAGATCGAAGCATCTTTATCACTCAGACCCACGAGCACAATCGTCTTACGGAAGTCCGTGTTTCGCCATGTGTTTTTAGCATTGGATAAGTTGCGGCACATTGCTGCACGTCTTTCTGAGCCATTAGCACCATCATTGGGGTCGTAAACAACAGCTGCAGACTTGATGCCCCTTCAAATGTGAAGCCATAATTCTTCAGGTCTGCCATAAATTTCCAGGCTAAACTTTCGGCGTTATTCTTCACCTTCTTTTGATCGGCTTCACTTTGCCCTAGATTCTTAAAATAGAGCAGGTACATTGTCGGTGAATGTATACCAACTCCGAAAAAGTTGTGTCCTTGTCCGTGGTAATCTGCTTGAGGCCCCAGCTAGCTGTATCTAGCGCCCATCTATCGCCTATTGGTACTTCCCTTGTCAATTCTTGAGTCCAATTCGAGTTTTGGATGATATCAAGATCCAATGGTAGTCGCGATCTCAAAAAGGATATTGCGGGACCTGGCAAAAAGCGATGCTTGATGGTCATGAATTCATTTTGAACATTGATATCAAAATCCTAATTACAGCTTCTTGGTAAGCGAAAATTCAAAGCTTGCCTCAATGCTTCATGGGGAGTACTTACCGAGTAGAACGCTTTGATGTTTGGAACTCCTCTTGTTCCAGGAGATTTTACATCAACAATACCCAAGGCAGGGCGTGCGTTGTCAAGAATATCCCCCCGGTTTTTGTCTGGAGTCTGCGCTGCAAAGTTCACCATCTCCTTAGTCCAATGAAGAGACATTTAAGCCTTGAATGGCTGGTGGGCGACGATCTTCAACCGGTCAGTGGGATACCATATTTGACTTCCAGAAGCAAGTTGGCCCAATGAAACGCAGGCAGCATCTTTCTTCAATTGACCCAATGGGATACGATACGCTAAAGCGATTGGCAGTCTTATTTTCATCAAAAGATATGAGGTGGAGGATAATACCGATATTCATGTGATCACAAACAGAACAGTCAACCCCTTTAACCGGGAATCTGAGATTGGAGCTGCTCCTGCTGCTGAAATCTTTGATGGCACGTATCTTTTGTGGGTTATCGCCTGAAAATATTATCCTAAGCCGTTTCAGTTCCCGAGCAAGACTTGCAGAAGGCAATGGCATAGTACCGCGGAGGCGAATGTAAGTATCCAAGATGGTGGGCGGATAAAATGGAGTTGCTGAAGCATTGACATTCAACGCAAGTGTCCCATTTGCTGGCCGCATAGAGCTGAAATAGCCTTTCCTTAGGATAGCTGCCTCTTGCCCTCCTAGAGTTAGACGTGAGGTGCGGAGGTGGAGTGGGTAGAATTTCTTGTCAACCGTGGCAATTGCGCCGCCAATTGGAGATTTTGTGTCGTAGATCTGCTTCCAAGAAAGCATGTTCAAGATTCGAATGTCTTCGCCTGGAAGATAATTGACACCTCTTTCTTTGTCTTGACTGATATGCTTCTTCAGCTTGGCCACATCGAGCTGCGCTTCGTAGAATATTGTGCTGTCAATTTGCGCCATAATTCCAGCACGGTCCGGGACTTGGTGTACAACAGACCATGCTACATCGACATCGTCCACGAAATTGCTGAAGAGTTTCCCAACGGATATTATGTGCGAGGCGTAGTCAGTGACCCAGACTTTGGCATTCGGTGGACTATTCCTTAAGATGTCTTCGATGACGGCTTTCTTCGCTTTCCTCTTCCTTATTGAACGTTCTGTAGACCCAGCTCCCCATTTTCCAAGAACACTTCTGTACTTTCGAATACCAACATCTTTTTCAATGTTGACCTTGAAGAAATTTGCCACAACAGTCTCAGACTTAACAGCTTGGGAGGTCGAGAATGGGTCAAGCTGCAGGTTCAACTTAGCATTTGTTACTTCTCCTTTTCAGGCAATTTCCTATTGGTAACTTTGGTGATGACTGGCTTGAGAATAGTTCGTGCTACTGGCGGTGGGGATCTTCGTGAGCCTGAAGCGGCTGTGTTGTTTGAGAATGGCCGAAGGTTGGAGGTCAGAGGACGATTAGCTGAACCGGAAGGCGTGGTCGGCGCACGCGATGAGCTGGCGGCGGCATTGTGGTTACCAGCACTTCTAGCAGGACCTTGGCCACCACTGCCCTTGGTGGCTGCTTCATATTTCGACCAAGTTTATTGCTTGACATGTTTCGGGTTTTTAGTATCATTGATTTTGCAGCCGTGAAAGTTGTGACCCAGATGACCACAGCCTTGTTTTTTGTTGTCGCAGATTGGCGCGTCTGGGTTCCTTTTCTTGCAGTTGAGAGCTTCGTGGGGTGGATCCGTGGTTTGGAAGCACACATCACATTCCTGCTGTTCCCATGGGAACCAATCTTCCGATTTACAAGCATTGGGCCTGTGTCCATCCGTTTTGCATTTGCTGCAGTGGTCCGCCATCTTGGAAATCAAGAGCTCGAAGAGCAGAAAAAAGTCTCTACTGCGCAAGGCCAGGCACGATGATGTGGAAAAGAACTCATTGACAGGAGAATTCCCAGTACTTATATATGTTAAACTCCCAGCCCTGTCAGCTTACAAACTCTCTGTTATCCCACCTGACAAATCTCAAAAATACCAATACCACAAACACCCATCTAGAAATTTCAAACTCCCTTCCTAATCACCGAATGACTCTTCCATATGACTTAAAAAAACAGACAACAGAAGCATACATATCTGGACAATATTTTCTGCCGCAAAATTTGTCACAAGACTCATCCAGGTCATGGTTAAAGATAGAACGAGTAAGATTGTCAACAAAAAAACACGGGTGGAAACCAAACAAACATGACTCCAATATCATGTGCGGCCGACATGTGATATTAAGTTGCAAAGAGTCAAAGTGCAAGGTAGATCTCAAGAGCCTAGTGCACCGTGATGGCAAGAGTGTGATTGACCATGCAGAAAATACCCAGATTGAGAAGGCAGTAATTTGGTTGCTTGCAAAGAACTGGTCTGTCTGCGCCTGGGAGTGCTTGAATTTTGTTTGAAAAAAATTCAGAGCCAACAAGAAAGCAAAGAGAGGGAGAGTCATGAGGGGAGTGAAATCACAGTGTGACCGGCGATGAAGAAACCAATGCCAGCATCATACGCCTTTCCACAGGAGAAGTCTACACTGCATAGGGACGGCGAGAAATTTTGGTGGAGAAGATATGCTTTTATCTCTATTGATGCAATACTATCACATCTCTCCAGACACTCGTATCAGCCCTTTCGGTTTTTGAAGCAGAAAGTGGAATTTGGTAATCCCCAACCGACGCCATCCTGTTTGTGCTGCAGCCAAATGTGTCGAAGATCGCAGCAGAATTATATATCTTCAAACTTTTACACCTTAGTCCATACCCCTGATCTTAGAAACGTAAATTGCCCATTATAACTCATGCTGACTATCGACACGGTCATCCAAGAAATCCTGCATCTCCTGGGAGGTGGAACTGCTAGCGCTATGAGAACCTATGTGACGGTTGATGATCCCTTGCATATCCCTGATCTTCTGCGATTCCGCTTCTTCCTTAGCTGAAGCGGGACGAAGGTTTCTGTTTGGGCAATTCTCGTCGAGCTTGAGCATTTTCACTACTGCCCAAATTTTTAATTCTGGTGGTGCTCGCAAAAGAATTTCCATGCGAATCTCTTCATGTATTTTTCTTGACATCATCGATGTAATTGTGGCCCATGAACTTTGCTATGTCCTCGGGAGTACAACAGGGGCCCAATTACTTCCTGGAATTCAACTCCTGCTCCTCCCAGTTTCTCTCTCTATTATTATGTTCTCATTGTCCCCAACTTTGACAACACGTAGTTCCTTACGGATTCTAGCCGATTCAAACCGTTCCTCCAAGGCTTTGGTCAAGTCTTCATCATCCATCCCCCAGATCCAAGGAGCAAATGGAGTTATGTCCTGCCCCAGCAGAGGCAGATCCAGGCCGCCATAGAAAGCTTTCAAATCATGGGAACGATTATATCGGCACTCTCATCTGCAGATTTGCCGACAAGACTTTGGATTGATCCTTCAGAGTGCACGTAGCCGCTAGGCGGATACGTGAAGAACAGGGTGTCGCAAACAGGTCCGACTGGCATTTCATGGACTGCGAATTGCCAATGATTTTCGATAGGACTAAACAAAGTGTCGAGAGATCGTGGGAGTCTATTGAATAGACGGAAAAGCTCTGGTGAGATATGAGGAGAGCTTGGAAGAGCGTTAAACAAACGGACAAGCTTCTGGAGCTCCATCTTCTACTGCAACCTTTGGTGGACAATATTCGCTGCTACAGAGAAGTATTGATTCTGTTGGGGTTTTCCGTGCGAGCAAGAAGTTTCAGATTTGCTGATTTCAGAAATAAAGAATGGTTGTTGGAAGAAGGGATTGGAAGAGAGGAGAGAAGGGAAGAACATTGAGAAGGAGAATGAAAGGTTTCAGCCGGAGGGAAGAAGGACCTGATGCTGTTGGAAATTGGGTCACGTGTGAACAGTGATTCTAGCGCGGAGCTAATGGACTGGCTGGATTGGGAATATGAAAAGATATAGAACTGATCTAGAAGACAGTTAAAGCTCGAAATTGTAATAGAATAGAGGAATAAGTTGAAATACAGAGGGGAAAACATAAGAAAGTAGCTTGCACATCTTCAAGTTCTGCTTTCCATGGTTTCCGCTGTCTTTCTCGCCTGCTTAATTCACGACGCCTCTCCTGCTGCTAGACCTAGGTATTCCTATATTCTCTCTAGTCAGACAGTCGAATGGAGGAGCAGAAAGATGATATTGCCTGAAACTCAACCACATCCATGGATCTTTCGTCTTTTTCTTCTTTTTTTTCCGACGGGTGACATGCCTCAGGCATTGTTTATGCTCGGCTAAGGTACCTAATTAGTTATCGCTTTGATGCTCACTTTTGGAATATGCTATTGGGCTTAAAATTGGAATATCAGGCGTCGCAATCTCTGTCTATGGATAATATGTACCATCAAGTGACAAAAATTGGTAGCGATTTGGTTCCTAGAACTGCTACTGCGCATCACCGGAGATCACAAAGAATTAGAAACTCAGTTATTTCCGTTTTGAGGTAGCCCCGTTTTCCACCTCGCTTAAAGCTGGTCACTAACACCACCAAGTTCTGGTACCTAGAAGCTATCTCCAGAGGCCAGCAATTTGGGGTCACTGTGATACGTTAGTTGCAAGGCTAGTAGACTAGTCGGTAGACTAATGTTGAATTTCTTACCGTTTTACCAATCGCAAGCGGCTATGCAGGCGTTTCTGCCATAAATTTGGTACCCGCCAGGTGGATATACTAACCTTGGTTTGTAGTATGCGCTAACTCTGTACCAGTCGAGATGTCAATGCAAACTCTGTACCAGTCCAGATGACAATGACCACACAGAGAAAAGTATAAATTCTTTTCTCTGCTCTTCCTTTCTCTTTTTTCTATAAACATAACATCGTTCAGAATCTCCGTATTACTCGTATAATACAGGTTTTCCTGCTCCTTCAATCAATCAATTAGGTTTCAACCACCAGGCTACAAAGATCCCAAAGATTCAACTCAAATAAACCAGAAAACAAAAACCATGGCGATTAAGCGCTCACGGTCTCAATCCGACGAGGCTATGGAGGGAGACTCTAGCATGAGGCCGACGAAGCAAGTCCGTTTCGCAGACTGCCCCCAAGCCCCGAACAGGAGGCACCAGGTAAGCAATAACTTCTCCTTGTAATATGAAAAAAATTGGTTAACAGTAAATAGCTGAATTCTATGTCCCGGATGGCAAATGGATACGAGGCAGCGGATGGTATTCCCCTGAGTTCCAATGCGGCACAGGCAACTCCAGCAACAGGACTGCCAATGCCCGGGATCCACAGGCTCACGTCCAGGTCACAGCGCGGATCACTTCTTCGATCATCAATGAGCTCGACACCCGCACCCTCCTCTTCTTCCTCGCCCTCGCTCTCATCTTCCCTCGGAGCAATCGCCTCGCCTGCAGCTACTACACCTGCCTTGGAAGATTAATTTCAAAGTATGAGATTGAATCATAGCAAGGTTGCCGACACGAAAGCTTCGGGCTCTTCTCCTACGCCTCAATCTCCATATAGCTCCCAGAACCTGAACGCCAACTTCCTCGTCTCCGGCTACGAGAAGCGTGGGCCAACGCCCGCGTTCTCTAGACTCCTCCTGTCATTTCCATTCGCCAGGTACTTGGGCAAGCTCTGCCCTATCGACCGCCAGATCAAGCTCCAAGTCAACCGAAACATGCTACGTCGCATCTCGGTTATCGTCAAGGCGTCGAGTACCTTGAGCGACAGCGAGCAAAAGGGGATCAAGGAGCGACATGGGATTGAGGCAGGGTTTATGCTGGTGTTCAAAGCCTCAAAGGAGGATAGTAAGCGGGCTATGGAGACGTTGTTAGCTGACGGCTTGCTTTTTGGAGCACCAGATTTGAAGGTGCAAGAGTTTATAGAGGAAAGTGAGAAGATGATGGTGGATGGACCTGGTGAGTCTCTCTTCGAGTCTTCTTTCTATAGCCTTTTCATCCTTGTCTTTTCATTCGGACCTGTACTGAAATTTTTGTAAAGAGGGGGAGAAGTCTTCGGGCCCCGTTCGTTGTGAGACTCCAGATACCTTGATGTCGTGAGGGGTTTGGGGGTAGTCATGTTGAGCAGGAGATGGGCATCAAGAGGTGGATACCAGTGTTCATGAATAGATAGCTGGCTTCATATTTCCAATATCTCTTTGATTTCTTTCAAAAAAGATCTCTCAAACTGGGCACCCTGGATCGTGACTCCAATGATTTAGACTCCGCTTGGTTGCATCCCAGATCCAAAAAGATTTACCCTTCATCGACGTAACCAACCCTTCACAATGCAGCGAAAGTCATGGCTCAGTGTTTTAAAATTTCCGTGAGTGAAGGGTATCAGCGAACAATTCACCAGCGATGGTTATGATACAATTTGTTCTCTTGACCACTCGGCCAAGGTTGGACTCCAACTTATCCCATCACTTCGCAATTTTTGTGCCAAGGCTGGACATTTAATGATTCAAGATGTTTCGATTACACATCTAAACTTGCAGCACCGCATGAAACTCACCATCGCGCGAGAAACTGTACCTAGCTGTGGTGCAACCATCCCCAGCAATTTGTCGAGTCGACAAATATCAAGAGCCAATTGAGAAAAGCCATCCCTTGAAAGTATCCTTCCATATCCCTCCAAGACCTTTTCCAGTACAAGGGAATTAGAATCCTATTTTGGTGTTAGCCTTGCACTGCTGGGTTCCTAGTATTAGTTCGCACTTACCAGAAGCACCGCGAAGAGCAGCTTCTACCATGTCATCACGCTTCATGCAGCTGATCGTCAGCGCAGCCTCTGCAGGTCTTCCTAGGGAGGTATTCTTGGACCAAGTATCACAAAATACTTTATTATATCTTTCAGAACTTATCTGCACCTTGGAGCTTCGGTCATCCGTCGCGATGGCGATGGTCTCGACGTTGTTGAACAATAACAGACATCCCGGCGAGGCAAGTCCGGAAGCTGCATCAGACTGATCACCCAAGAATACATGCCGTACCAATTCGTTCTCACTCAGGCCTACCATAAAAGCGTTATCTTCATTTGGAAAGCTAACAGCTTTTAGAATTTCGCAGTCGTCGAAAAACAGCGTATCGTGGCAAGAATCGATGTAGATTGGCTTCAGAAGTTGGTGCTCGAAAGCGAGTTTGTAGATTTTGAGAGTAATCTCGCGAGACTCACTGTTCACATGTAACAGTGTGGGAAGAACAGCATTGGACTTTGGTCGATCTGGTTGTGGTTTGAGGGTCTCGGCAAAGGTTTGGGGATGGACAGTCGAATTTGTGATGGCGATGACTCGAGGTCCGGGTAGAGCTTGCTTCCAGATCATGGTCCTCAGCCTAAAGAGATTGGAGTTAGCGATTGTCGGATGATGAAGAGGAAATGGGGCCGTGGGTGGTTTTGAGCATGGGTGAAGTGAAGAGGGTGTAGAAAGGAGTGTAATAACAACTCAACTTACTCGAGTGGTAGCTTCGGAAACAATGCGAATTTCTTTTCCTCATCTATGACCAGGGCATCCACGGTGGTCGGGGAGACGACAGCTGACATGGTGTTGTTGATGGACTGCATGTTAATATATTCGTTAGAAATTCACTCTTGGTTAGATGGAGAGGTGTGAAGGGAAATGAACTCATTCTAGTAGAGACTTACGAAGCAGGTAAAACTTTGCAATATTCTTGGAGAACTCTCTCGAAGATGACCTGCGGTTATGGGTCATGTCGTTGCGGTTCGAATTTGAGGATGGGTTTCAGGCGCGGTCAGGAAGTGGGACTCTCGAGGCGAAGGAGCCTAGATTTTGTGAAAGCTCAACAGTACCGATGAATTGAGAGCAGAGTGGCCATTAAGTCAATCAAGATCAGTCGATTACATTAGTTGCCTTTCAACACGAACGTCATCAGTTAAGCCCTAGCCTTAATTAAGTTAGTTATATATAAGCTCAATTAATTAGTAACTAATTAATTAATAATATTAATTTTTATGATTTTAGGGTGAGTTTTAGTGCTAAAAAAGGGTAGTTTTGAAGGCTTTGCGATTTTACTAAAGGCGATAAAACTTAATTAAAAGTCTAAGTTAGTAATATTTAGTTTACCTTTTGCTTTAGAATTAATTAATAACTTTACTAATATAGCTTCTTCATGTTACGGTACGCACGTGACCGGATGCCAAGGAGGGTGAATGCCGCGATGCCGCGACGCTGGCGACTGCGCTAGGTCCAATTGGGAAGACTAGCTTGCCACCTTCTGTATTTAAGCTTCGACTCTCTCTTACAAAGAGCTCTCTTTTTCTCCTTGTCTTTTCTTTTAGATACGTTGCGTAACCATAGGCTCAAATATACTAGGCTCAAGACTGCGGTGCTTGCACTCAGCTATCGTATCTGTGACGAGCTGGTGCATCGCCATGGGTTGATGCCTTGCAAGCCTCAGGCCGCAAGCTCCTATTTAACTTCTCTTAATCTCTTGATCTTTAATTCTTACTTTGTATTCTAAGAACGTATGTAGGAATTGGAAAGTCCGTTGCGTCACAGTATCAACCTTTGGCTAGCCGTAACACCTCACGCACATTTTTAATTAATTTAATTGATTTAAAAAACAAAGCATTACTTGTTTCATCTTAGTTTACAATTATAAACGCTTTTGGTATGCTAATGGCTTTAGCGGCTTCAAAATGACCTAGTATGCTAAGAGACCGCTGCTCTTGGCTACTTATAACTTACAATAACTTTTACAACTTTAATAAGCTTACTAACAAGTCAAATAAAGCAAATTACTCTTCTTACGCCTTTGAAGAGCCTCTTTTTAATAACCAGCTTATCAAATTAAATAAGTTACTTACCGGGTATACTATTGCGAGCGCATTAAAGCGAAAAAGAATTTAATAAATATAAAAACTAAGTTATGCCTTGGTTAACAACTTTAAAGCTTTAAAGCTAATTATTTAGTGTTATAAGCTTTGCATGTATTTTTACTTAAATTTAAAGACTATTTGCAAAGCGGTACGCTGACTTTTGAATAAGTTATTATAATACTAAATTTTCAAAGAATCGCGATTTTCACTTTAACATCAATACCTTAAGCAACGCGCAAAAGCACTTTGTAACGTTCTTGCCGTTCGCGGGTACTGTGCGTACAAGCTCGTCGAGTTGGTATCAGCTATGAAGTAAAGTCACAAGACAATCTAGTTCTCTATAGAAATAAAGACGTTATAAGCAGTGGTAAACTGTAAAGTAAACTTGCTATATGAATTTAAGCACGAAGCTCTACTACCTAAGAAACTACTGTGTTTATATAGGACCTTTAGTCTTGGCTGCAAGCCCGTGCTAGCCAGCTTGCAGAGCGCGCGCGCCCGCAAGCCCGTCTAGCAGGCTAGCACGTCACGTGACCCTGGTCGCAAGATCCGGGGGTCAACTAGCCGTTGGGTTGTTTACCCTATATAATACTCATAGGGCAAATGGGGTCCTGGGAGCCCCTTGGCTCCCGGGAACTACGCTCTCAAGAATCACTTGATTTCTGCGAACCCGACTGCTCCCGGGATCCTCATGGTCCTTGGCTTCTTTGTGCAGCGAAGCTGCCGAGCCTCAGGGCCAAGACACACGTGATCCCTAAATTGTAACACACTTGGCGAAAATATACCATTTAAAAAAAAAGAAAATATTTAAAGAATACAAGAGGGGAGCTTTCTTGCGCAAGCCTTTAAAATAATTAATAACAATTTAAATTTAGTCATTTTCTTTTATTAACAAAAGTTTATTAATGCATTTATAAAATAAATTATTTGCAAGAATATTAAGCACTAAAAAGCCTCTTTTTACTTCTTAAAACGCGCTTTTAAAATTGCTAATATAAACGCACGCAGCGAAGGCTTTTTTTTTATTTTTATACAATTATAAATAACTAAGTATATTTATACTTTTAGTATTTTAAATCACAAATTATAAAAGAGATTAAGTACGCCAAATCCAAAATAACTATTACTTTTAACAATTGAAGATCAAAAAGAAAAAGAATTAGTATATTAGGAATTATTATTCATTTCATTAATGCAAATAATAAAGCTATTATACGCCTCATAGGCTTACTAAAGCTTCTTGGTTACAAAAAAACAAGTATTAGTTGTGACGCGCTATTAGCTTTGGCACCCTTATGTTCACCGCCTAGCCGCATTTAATTTATATGGCTTCACAGCTAATTTGCGATGCACCGGGATCAACGCCATGAGGCGGGATTAGCCGAGGTGAGGTCAACTAAAGCCGCTACCTTTTTGTATTTAGTTACCTTTTTTTCTTTATCTTCTTAACTTCGTAGTTATTAATTCTAAGTTAATGCTTGGTATTGTTATATATTCCCCTTGTGTTAATATATGAGGCTTTAGCCACACGTGATTATTGTTTTTTTAGGGCAAGCGTTACATTATTAATAACTTTTTCTACATCATTTGAAAAGATAGTAAATATCCCTTAATCTTAATTCTCTTATGAGTAGCCACGGCCTAGAAGCTCAAATACAAGAAAGGCCTATATTAAGCTTAGCAATAGCTTAATAAATGGCATTAAAACTCCCTTTAAAACCCCCCTTTTTGGCATTAACACGCCAATCTAATAAACCCCTTTTTTCCAGTTCTCTCCCTTTAGTACGATTATACAAGCCAAAGGTAGTCTCTTTAGTTGTACCAACTAAAGACGCCGATATATTGTTCTCCTCATCTTTGGTTCCACGGCCTCCAACGCCAAATCAAGACTCTCTCGTCTTCGGACCTAGCTTTAGCAGGGTCCAGAACACACTTATACGCAGTTTTATTGCGAATAGCCAAGAGAAAATGGAATTAGTAGCTGAAGGAGAGCTACGTGTAGCGTTAAATATGCTTGCACAGCAATCGATACAAATGCAACTTATGCAGAACTAAATCAATTAGCTATTTGCTTTCTCAACTACTTTAAGACTTTTAGCTAAATTTATGACTTTTAAAAAAGATAATTCTCGTCTTTTAATAAAGAATACTCTTAAGACTTATAAACGAAATAGCAAAAGAAGAACAACTTATAATATAAGTGCACTTACCCCTAGCGGCTCGCTTAATAATAATGATAATAATAAGGGAAACTTGGATTGCTTATTATATCGCAATCCTTCTTTTTATCGCTGCTTTCTCTTTTTCTTTGGCTTGTCTTAAATATCAATTGCCTCGCGAATTAAAAAGATCTCTAACTTTTACAACAAACTCTTTAATGGCATTAATTATAGCCTACGATTATGAGAAATCCAAATCCAAAACGCTATGCGTTAGTATAATTAATACTTTCTTAATGATAATTATAAGAAAAACTAGGTATTAGTATAAATAAAAGAAATAGCTTATATATTCTTAAAGCTATTCTTTTTATTTCTTATGCTTAATAATAATAGCAACTTTTAAGATGCGCTTAATTTAATTACATAAGTAGTTACTTTTTTAACTAATTCTTATAAGCAATAAATAATACGCAACTAATACTTTGCGTTAAAAATGAAAGTCGTAAAAGAAACCTTTTAAGAATTTTACTATTAGTTTAAGACTTTTGCTAGCCAAGGTAGTGTAACTAATAAGTTTATTCTTAAAATAAACTTATAAGATAAGCTCTTATCCCACCTACGTAAGCAACTATTTTATGAGTATAAGAGAGCTAGGACTTTGAAAGAGTATGTGGAAGCAATTTAAGCTAAGAACTAAGAATAGTATGTGAAGAGTATTATTTACGCTAATTATTTCAACTTCTTTACAATAAGTATAAATATCAACTTTCGTTGTTAACAACAAACTAATAGCAGGACAAATCGCATACTAATTCTAATTAAAGAGCTAATAGTTGTTTTTGTGTCTTAATAGCGTTTAGTTGATATAGTACTAATTCAATACTCTTTTGCATAAGCCAATACAACTCGTGCTTAAACACTAATGAATACTCCTTGGCATTTTTCTTAGCAACCTTAGAATCGTGGCTATACCCCTTGCTTAAGCAAAATGGAGATAAACAACAATAAAGGCTTTATATTTAATAGTTAAGTTGCAAATAATAATAACAACTTGCCAATGGAGAATCTTACTTCATAAGCAAAAAACCTAGCCTAGGCAAAGGCTTCTTCTTAGGCATAGTACAAGATATGCAATATTTTAACCTTACGAAGCTTCTTGGTGAACTAATACTCACCACCCGCATTGCTTTCTTTAAGAATAACCTTACGTATAAGTTGCTTGTACTTTTTGATTTTAAAGCTAATAATTATTATTTTATTAACTACTTTTTTTTGAAATCTTTTTTTTTCTTTTTAAAACTTTTAATTTACTTATTGCTCTTACTTATCCTTATCAAAGAATTTAATGGTAAAGCTAACCGAACTATTAGCTACTACACCACATTAAATTTAATAATTAATAAGTGTTTGCAATTATTTACTTTTTTCTTAATTACTTACTTAGGAAACTATAAAGTAATTATTGGGAGGTTATGATTAAAGCATCACGAAGTGCTTTTGGATGCCGCTAAACAACGACTTATTTGGCCTTCGAACTATCCCCTAATAACTAGCTATAGCAAGTTGATTAAAATCCGAGACTGACGCCTACACAAGATTTACTAACGTTACTAGCGCGATACCGAGTATAGAGACGCCAAATTGCGTGAATTTTAGAGCCGCTATAATCTCCAACTTTTGAAGTTAACCTCAACGACTAACTTCTTACTCTTGAACTTTACATTAAGTATAAATACCTTAAATTCTTATTTCTTGTTTTAAGTAACAACTACGAAGAATACATTAGCGTGTGTTACGAAGAGTGACATTGCTTAACTTTATTGTAACATTGTAAGCTTAGAATAATATTTTGAAATACATAACAACTTCTTATTTTTTCTTTTAACAACCTTGAAACTATATGTCTTGGGTAAAAAGCATTGCTTTTAATTAATTGTTAATACTAGCACTACTATTAAACTTACCTCCGTTGTTAACTCTTTGCTTACTACGAACTTGCCTTAATTTGCTTTCTTTATGCGCAGAACGCATACTAAGGACTATATCAATTCACTTTGAAGCATGCAAATGCAACTTTCTCTTGCATACGAGTTGATTACAAATAGTCCCTTCCCTTTTAAAGTATGCTCTTTAGCAATACAAAGGGCTTCTTATAAGAGAGCTTCTTAACGTCCTACTATTAATATTTTTTTAATTAGCGCCGTAGTATTTTATTAACTAAGTAAGCAGAAGTTTGAAAACGAGATATTTGTAGTTATACTTTAAGAAATCAATGCTTTGATTAATTAAAAAAGTTAAGAGCGAGAAAAAGCCGCTGCTATTACAACTTTGACTATTAAACTCACTCATCGTTATTAATTAGCCGCGCAATTTGCACTTTTTATTTAAAAGCTAAACGCTAAACTGATGATTCCCTTAGAATACGCTAATTACAACCACGTATTCTTTAAGGCAGAAAGTGATATTCTCCCCCCTCACCGCTTATACAATCATAAGATTGAGCTAGAAGAAGAGGGCGAGAAAGCACTTAAGTATTCGCCGCTATATAAGATATTCGCGATAACGTACTTGATAAGTAAGCTGGCCGTGCATGTAAGGTGGCCACGCCCCACCAAAATCACCACTTCAAGAACTAATAACTCAACAACGAATTGAAATTATTACTATTAAACTAGGCTAATTTGA